>OY787661.1:56596950-56629249 GCA_963678985.1 Spisula subtruncata
TTAACAACCTTAAATAGTAAACGTTGACAATAAAAAACGAAAGATGGGTCTGCTTCCCTCCAGTCATCAATTTATCCTAAATAGTTTTATGAAAAAAGAACAAGCACTGTCTATGTCTAAAACACTGTCAATAATTGGTTCCGTGGGGCTATGGCTTTTCATTGTCAGGACTAGAAGCGATATATTTATTTTTACTTTTACCAATACAACGACCGATCGACGTATGTGTACTATCGTGCAGATCATGACCATCAACCCTAATCGGGTACCCTGGTGTAATCCGTACTCGCCCGTACTTAATATTAGCTGTGCTATAAATAGAACATGGAACACGTTCACATCAACCCTTGAGAAAACGGGGTTTTTATGATATTGCATCATCCGCTTAAAATGAATGACGTCACTGAAATGTGTTTGTTGGTAAAGTATAGACACATGAAAGAGGACAACTACAATAACTAGGTTGTGAGAACTTGTATCCTGACATCTTTACCTATTTATAGTTATTATGCTAATTAGATGAACTTCTGTATAATAATATGATATAAAATGACAATACAATATGTTTCAACCATCAATAAACGAGAAAAAATCATAAAGACATTGTAATTATATCATATGATTGTTAAACAGTAGAACAGGTTAGAGCCAACTACTTACTCAACATACACAAATATAACATCACAACTACGCCAACCAGATGTGAAACAAATGTTAAACTACTGTTTAAAACATTATGTTATTGTATTTTCGGAAACACCACAATACATCAAATTGATTAACGTGGTTCATATGCCAGATTATCTGCCAAAACATCATGTTTTATTACACTCCAATTAAGATGGCAATAATATGCTATTTATGTGCGATTATTCGCTGGTGTTCTTTTTGCTTCGAACGTAGAAACTACTTTGTACTGAAATGAAATTATCGGAGAAAACTAAGCTAATTAAATCAGTCCGTATTTCAAAGCTAATATAATATAAACGATCAGAGATTGTTCCAAATAGTAGCTTAACGCAACATGTGGTTCTATAAACGAAGCAATATTCCTGTCTATTTGCCTCATTGCTCCGTAAATCTATGTTTTCTTTTACACACAGTGCGGCAATAAAACGGTATTATAATTGATACTTTATGATCGTAAAATGGTTTTGTTTGATATTTATTTGACACAGTGTTTTGTAAATAATTTCGCTCAAGGTCATTTAATTTATGTGCTAGGTACCCGCTGCACTCACAGTATCGTAATTATTGTTGGGCACCAAGCCTATAGTAACATGCGATGTTCCACAATTTTGGACATAGACATATACTACACTTTATACCTTGATAGTGTATATGTGTTAGCTCTGTGACGGATTTTTTTCCATTTTTTCCCAAACACTGATACTGCCACCTATGGTATGGAATATGTTCACGTATTTCTCGACATGAATGAAACGCGTTACCAGTTTATGTCCGTGCTACAAATAACACGAATTTTCTATGAAATTTAAAGTGACCAAAACAATTTCGCAAATCATTACTTTTCTTGCAATTATGGCGAATGATGTTGCAAGTGGTTCAATATAAAAGTTCGTAGCTGTGTGAACCTAGGCATGACTGTGATACATTGCACCTTATGACACTGTATACTTGTACGAACAACGAACGAGTATAGGCGAATTCTTGCGAAATAGTTCACAATTAATTTATGGACGGAAAACTTATTTTTGGATTGTCATGATCCAAACTATGATACACGCTTAGGCATTCAATCTGCTAAGCTGTGAGTTTGCTTAATAAATATAGCATGGACATGATAAATAATTAGTTCTTTTCAAAATGGACGAGTCAAAATCCTCTCATCTTAGCCAAATGCGTTTATTTCAAAATTCCTAGTATTTGCTTATTTATTTAAAAACATAGAACGCTCCGGTGAAATTCACATTCATAAAGTGTCTGTATTATTCTCATAACGCACAGATGTAAAGCGCAATTATTACTGCTTAAAATCCCAAATCCTGCCTGTGTCATTTTAGAATCGCACAGCGCAATTCTAGAATGTGCTGATATTATTAGAATTTCAAAAACACACATCTGATTCTTAAAATGGACAGAACATATACGTGGGTATATCCAAAAGTAATGTCACTGATGCTATAAAATCGTGTATAATGTCAGTAAAACCACGAATTTTTTCACATGGTAACTTCAGTCTAATTTGAATATGATGACCAAATTTAACAACAATGCACAGAATAGTTCTTGAGATGAAAACTTTTATGAGACATACTTACGAACATCGCCGCAAGTCCGATGTCAACGACGTCACAATGACGTTACTTGTCTACACCTACTCATCCAGCAGAAGTTCATCCCTGGTAATTTCTAACGACTCATAAACCATGCAGTCATTTTCACGACCTTAGAAATTGTGCAACCTACCCAACACTTACTCTCTGCGAAATCAAATTATTGTTAAGTGTCCTCCAGTTAGTCCCACAGCAAAATAATAACTCACCACATAATGATCGCAGTTTTGAACGTCGAATTGAATAGACGGTGTTAAAAATACTCTTGGTGTTCATTTCGGATCTTCTACAAACCGTTCGTATGACTCTCGATCGATAATGATATGTTGATCCATGCCCCCTTAAAAGCTTATACTACAGGTACACGAGCCTATGTTGGCGCCGTAAGAACTTAAGCTTCAGTAGATGACTTTCATTACTTTAAGGAAAAGTGCACTATTACGCGCAGCGTCTTTTTGTCACAAATCTGCCGTGTTTTCGCTAAGTAATCAGTGCATTGAAACTATATTGCGAGTTTCAAAATAGAACGACGTCAATGATTTTTTAGCAATATGCACAACACATTAGTTTCATCGCGTCACGAAAGTATCGTCTGCTTTCGAGAATTATTTTTTATAAAAACGCATAAAAGAAAATCGTTATGATAATGAAAAAATAACGTAATTTTCGTGTGCGGCGATATGACGTCATAGGTATATTTCAAATGTACATATAATCCGATTATGATAATGGAATAATGGAGCACATTGTCTATTAATCAGAATTGAATTGCTGAACATTTTGATATCATATTTATGCATATCGGCCTATAAACAAATAACCCACGGGGGGAGTGACATTACTTTTGGATATACCCTCGTACATGTACTTTAATTAATGCAGTGGTATATATGATACACCATTATAAAAATAATAATAATTATTATCATTATCGGCACATTAACAAGTATGTTATTGTACTTGAAGGGCTCTTTGAATTTAGTGAGACTCGTGAGATTCAAATAAACCCCGAGTAATCGCAAGTAATGCTTCATGTTGACATGGTATGACAAGGGAGCAATCGATTTCTTATTTTACATACTAATCAATGGCCAAAACCTTTCCAAACAATGTTACATTCTTGGACATAACTTATAATCACACTCGTATTAAAAAATAATCGTTTCAAGCGTTTACAATTTTTTCATATTGTAAAGGTTATGAAATTCATGATAAAAAGGGCCTGAAATTATGACTTTCCTGTTAGAAATCTACTGTCATACAATAAAACCATATATGGCAGATTAAACTAGAAGCATACATCAACTTCACCAAGTACTTTAGACATACCGAATGAACAAAGACTACCATTAGACATCGTTGGGTAATATATCGATATCGAATGTTCTCATTAACTTCGTGTTTTATCTAAAAAGCAGAGAAAATGTGTTTGAATGTAAATATAAATCTGTTCATGATGTCGATATGTCATCCAAGTAACATCTGTGACCATGTTATGTTCGACAGCCGACGTAACCGAGATGCTAGCCATTAAAATACATTTATAAATACCACAATTACTAACAGTTGAACTAGAGTTGATAGTTATGGAGATGAAGATAATTTGTATTTGAAGAGTGTTACATTTTTGTATTTAGTCATTTTATGTTTGGCTTAATTGTGATAAAATACAATCGATTAGTTATATTTAAAAAGTGTTGTGGATGTACTTGTATGCTTTTGTGTCGTTAAAGGGAAGAAAGGTTAGTAATATTGGGGAAAATTCTGGTGTTTAGTAGTACGGATATAATTTATTTCAGAACATGCATGTTATTACATTTCAAAGCGTCAATTTCAATAACATTGACATAATTGTTGCAGCGACATATATATTATTCCATTTAACATTTGACACTTTACATGTTCAAAACTATTGCAACATAATTACGGTCATAGGCATTTGAAATACTGATTAGATCGCTGGCTAAGAATGAGAAGGTCGTAAGTACTACTTATAAGACTGATATATATTTAAATTCAGCATCGTAAGCTGTTTCTTATGAGCCTATTTTTATGAAAATCGGAACTTGTCATGTTGACCAAACTGAAGTTGAAACACCTTTTTTTATTATATGTTTAGAGTAATTTTGTGACAGTTTTTTCTTGTTGTCTCAAAATATCGACTATGTACTTACGGCCTTCTTAATATAAGCCAGCGACATATATACCAATGAAACTGTCACTTAACCTTTAGTAAGTGGCTACAAATTGTCCTGGCATATAGTCTACATATGTGATAATAGAACAGAGACTGGTGAAAATGGTAGAAAACATCAAGTTTCATGTCAACTATTATTAATAAATAAAGATTGTTTCAAACTTTTAACTTCATTCTTATATATGTGTTACATTAAAACATGTGTATTAATAGAATTTAATCCAGATTTTAGCAACCTGCGTTAGAAAACAAGGATGAAAACGAAACAAAAACATTACTA
The DNA here is from genome assembly GCA_963678985.1 of Spisula subtruncata. Taxonomy (NCBI): domain Eukaryota; kingdom Metazoa; phylum Mollusca; class Bivalvia; order Venerida; family Mactridae; genus Spisula; species Spisula subtruncata. The sequence continues at coordinate 56,601,725 of OY787661.1, forward strand.
GATATAATTGCCACTTGAGCCACAGCTGGTTGCTATATCAGTTACCTGGAATACAAGGACATTTGTGTCAATGCATGCCGATTATATCGCATTGATCTTTTAATTCTGCTGCAACGTAAATGATAGTTTAAAGTGTATACATTCTCGTTCAACCAGCGTATTTTTTTCAATTACTGTGTCTAGGTACTTGACTAACCACTGATTTATGAGAATGAGTGTATAGAGCTATATAGGAAGATGTTTATTAAAAAAGTTTCAAAAACTGAAAAGCAAATATGCTTTCATATCCATTAGATCATGTTTCGCTTCAGTTTTAATAGAAACTCTCCCTGTGATTTATTTGACATGCGAACTGTCCATTTTCATACGAGAGTGTTCTAGAACACCCTATGAAACTATAAGAATTTTTATATTTTTCGACGATTGAATAAATTACACGGAACCCATCCAAAGTTTAAATTTGCAATTAAGGTAGTCTAGTATCATGCTAAAATCGACGCAAGTAATTATTTTGAAATTTAATGAGTGTTACAATATAGCTCCATACACTTTTATATAAGCAACAAGTTTGTTCATCAGTTATGCTAGACTATAAATGTAAGAAGGAACGTCGTACGATTTCATTAACATGGTGAGGCATGTTAGTATCAGAATAAAATATTTTCTTGAATTTTCTGATCAACCCTATGTCTGAAGAACAGTATTGGATATTGTATTCTTTCAATTGTAGTCTGCACTTTCAAGAAATATCAAACCAAAGACCTCTTCCACCCGAAGCGATTGCTCTACCATCATATATCACTGTGAACTGAAAGTCAATATGTATGGGAATACAGTCACGTGGATATTATTCCAGTCTTATTGCGATACACAAATAAAAATCCAATATTGTAATAAGTTGATTACATGCCGAGTACGATGACCAGATAGACATTAGGTCAGGGAAATTAGTTCACGAATCTAGTTCAGCAAATTACTAGCATAATGCAATTAATAACTAATTCAGTGTCACATATCAGTAAAAAAATACGTGTGTCTATGTATACAGTAAACGGTAGTCTTTACAGCGATAAGGTATTGGTTGTGTTCTAGGTCGTAACAACTACTTACGACCTTATAAGACTCGTACATATTTGAAAACTGCATCATATAGCGCTTCTTATGAGCCTATTTTTATGAACATCGGAACTTGTCATGTTGACCAAAACGAAGTTGTAAAAGCTTGTTTTATCATAAGTAAAGACTAAATTTCAGACAGTTTTTTCTTGTTTTCTCAAAATATCGATTTTGTAGTTTCTCATTATAAGCCAGCGGTATGGTTTCAACGTTTTATTAAGCGGAACTGTATAAAGCTACAATGAGTTGTGTTTACCCTAAAAGCTGTATAGTTTATTTTGATAATACATCTTAAAATGAATAGTTATTTAACAACTAATGTTTAGTGTAAGTAAAAAAGTAATGTGTAAAGACAACTTAATCAGAAATACATTACAGTGATGTATCGAAAAGAGAGGGGATAATAATCGGCAGAAATAGACTCATTATTTGTCTTGTCACATTTTATCAAAACATGTCTATAAAATTTGTCTTATTTTCAGACTCTATGGCAGAACTAATGTGCGGATAATATTTGCCTGGCGGGCCAATAGAGATGAATAACATTGTGTAGCAGAGTATGCAGTTTACCAATTGTGGTCTGAAATATTGGGGAACAAAACCAAGAAATCGGTTCTGATATTGTTCAGTATAGGACGATTATTCAACTGGTAAAGCAAAAGCTACATTCCCTTAACATTGGATAACGTTAACAATATCGGTATAGTCGTGCCATCACTGTGCGAATGCTACGTGCGATGGTGAATGAATATTTTTGAAAAATAATTCTGCTTTTATTGGGAATTCGCATCAGTACAGATTATGAGAACAATTGGATACTGACTGGACTATGTGTGGAATATATAAAAGCTATGCTTGAAGACATAGTATTGTATAAAGTACTGTCATTAGTTGACTTGAGTTGTTGAAAGTGTTGAATACGATCATTAAGGAATCAACAATGAATTGGATTATATTTTGTTTGTGTTTAGTGTTGGCATGTGCTGAGTGTGATGCCTGTATGTTTGGGACCACGTGTCAGTGGAATTTTATTCGTGGATTTGAATTAATGGACCGTAAACAACTTAAAACATCTGTGTGTAAAGAGAAGACATCGTGTCCCGATATATCAACGTTAACAGGTATGTAACTTTATTATTTCAAGTTTGCATTAATACCAGAACAAACGATGATAAGTTAAACATTTGTTGTGATTAAACTTTTCTTATTCCAGTAAACGTTATATACAATGTCATAGGTATATGAAATGACAGTATTAAACATAACAATATTAATTGCATTCAATACAAATTACCAGTAAAATAGGTAGTAAACTGCAAATATGTTTAGCGGAAAGACATATTGTTTGTTGTTCACATTTATCTAGAACTGGGGCTACGATCAAAGGCCGTTACATTATATAATATTATATAACCTAAGTCGCTTATGGTCGGTTTTCTAAAACAAGGGTCATCCACGATCAGGTTAGAATAGTGCACACAGTGACAGGATTGTGTACATACACGTATACGCGTACGTTTGTCTTCAAAATTATTTAAGCAGGGATATATACATAACGCCGATCTTTCTTAATACTGTGTCCCTTGCAACATAAATATATATATTTATGCATAAACAAGGTTGATACTATTGTATTTACATTACGTAATATGTTTGATTCACAACGCATGTGCTACCACAAATTACATAACAATGCACTATCACCTCATGGCTTGTCATTTGGTCAGCAAAGTCGTTAGTGTAATACCTATATTGCGAATGTTTTGATTTACAATTTACCTAGTATTTTAACTAAAGCATATGAATGATAAACGCACCGGTAGAAAGTTACTAGAACCTGACATTGAACGTCTGGCAGGTAAATGAGAGGAAACAGATTATCCACATATTCTTGGACTATTTTCAAACACATTTCAGATGTTAAAAACATTTCGCATTTCAAATTTATTACCTGTCTGTTCGTACACCAAACAGCCAATTAGAAACATTTGAAACCAGCCAGTACACGTAACGGCTCATTTCAATCAATTATATATTAAGTGGTGAATTAGCTTGATAAATAATTCAAACATTTCAATTTATCAATATTAAATCAGGAATTTTATATCAAGGTTCGACATAGTTATAGTTAATTGAACATTTGCCGTTCATAAACCCACTTTAGTTCCGAGTTGTAAATAAATTATATTCGTGAAATAGCAACAAGTAACTAAAGCCATGTTTCAATTCCATCTCTAAAGATAGCGCATCTCACTATGTTGCATTTAATTCAACTCCTTTACCTTGTTATAATGATATTAATAGTAATAACGCTTTTATTTTCTGTCCAGATAACATCATAAGCAAACCAGTTTTTATTATCGTATACTTTTAAAAATAGTTTATGTGTTTATGTAGTTAAATTAAAAACTATGAGAGTAAAATTTAGAACAAATGCGCAGAACAAAACATATAAACCGACATTCATATCATTATGTAAATTCTTGGCAATGGCTTACATTGGGCATCCATAATTGCACTGGGGCCATCGGCTTGTCATCTTATGCTTTACTGAATGTAGAATAGTTCGACTCGAGGTTATGTCATTATCATGTAAGGTGCAAGTCATGTACGTCAGCTTTACATTTGACTGTTTTCAAACACATTTTGAACGTTACAAACATTTCGCATTTCAAATGTATTACCTGTCTGTTCGTACACCAAACGGCCTATTAGAAACGTTTGATAAATAATTCATACATTTCAATTTATTTATCAATATTAAATCAGGAATTATATATCAAGGTTCTACATATTGATAGTTAATAAACATTTGCTGTTCATTAACCAATTTTCATTCTGAGATATAAATAAATTATATTCGTGAAATTGTGTGAAATTACAACCAGTATATAAAGCCTTTTTCCAATTCCATCTCAATAGATAGAGCATCCCACTATGTCGTATTTAATTCAACTTCAAAATCTTGTTACACAAGTAATGCTATTAATAATGCTTTTATTTTCTGTCTAGATAACATCATTGACAAACCAGTTTTCATCACGGTATTTTAACAAGTGCTTGTGTTTTTTGCAGTTAAGAAAACTATCAGGGTTTTTAAAAATTTGTGCAGAACAAAACTAATGAACCGGCACTCAGCCGCCGAAGTCTGATGCACTGCCTATAAATTAGCATATTATCTTTGTTTGAAACAGTGTACTGTGTATATATTACAAAGCTGTTCTCCTATTCTCTTTGTTTTTTCTATCTGTGTAATATATGTTATGCAAATAGTTGTATATATATTGTCTTGACCATTTAGTTTTTATTGTGGAAATTATCAAAGGCATTTCACATGCCGATTTTACCAACAAAACTGTACACAGTAAATTATAACTAAAGTTCTTAGCAATAGCTTACATTGAGCATCTATAATTGCACTGGGGACATCCGCTTGCCATCTTATGTTTTACTGAATGTAGAATATCACGGCTCTTTGTTAAGTCATTGAGATGTAAGATTCATGCCATATTCCTCAGCTTTAAATTCAAAGATTCGATATATTTTAGTGAATTTAACTCAGACAATTCGCTACAATGTGCCATGAACAAAAGTCATACAAAATTACCGCTTGTAACCTTTTATTTGAGCATTCATTTTACTGCAAGCAGTACCGGAAACAGTATCTGGGTACAACGTAGGCCAACTACAGGCCTAAGAACTACAGTTTTTACTTCCCAAATATTCATCCATTCAATATAGAAGATTCTTTTATCTATCTGAATTTATAGTCACCGTGTTTAAGATACGTGGTAGATAATTTGTTTCTTGGAGACTTTTAGTTTAGTTTCTTTTGGAACATGTATATTTAGTTGTCCGGGTAACGATGGTTTAATCACCTTCAATATTTATTTATCATCAATCGGAGTATTAACAAATTAACGGGTAGATTATTACTCTTCCGAGACATTATAATTAACTACGGTCATTCCACATCTTCACAAGTTGTCACTTGGTGACGCTCAATATGTTAATGGTGAGGTTTTCCATTGCTTACCGAGCAACCAGTAACTAATGAATACTTGTTCATACTTACTATAAAAGACGATTCTAAGTCAACTGAGCGTCTTATTTTGCCGTGAAGTGGACCAAACGACTTCATGAACATCAATTTGATACACCAACCCCTGCAGTGCCTTGCACGAATAAATAACATTAACATAACCCTTTAAACATCCACTTCGAAGTTCGAACAAGTTAATACCAGATATTCAGAAGTTGTCAGTCTTAAGCATAGGCCGAAGGTAATACTAATATAATATCCACCAATCTGGTGAATTACGCAAACAAAAAACGCAAAGCATTTTATAAAAATCAAGATTATTTCACTCATATCAAATCCACAGAAACATTCGTAATGATTTCGGCAACATATGCCATGATACTGATGAAGTTAATTTACAGTATGTAATGATTACGTACAAAGATAAGTTAATTGATTTTTAGAAATTTTACCCACATTTCATGGACTTCATTATCTTAAAATACAGTGGTTCAAAAATATCATTTTACATTAATTTTGAACAGAAATAAAAGAAAAAAATGTTCAATAACATGTACCAATAAGCATAAGAAAAATAATTTCTAGAAATCATATCCACATTTAATTGATGTTTTGCAAAATAATGGTTCTTAATTAATATTTTAAATGATGATTTAAAACAGAAACAAATAAAGCAACATGTTAAACGTGTCTTGTACGGCTTTGTGAAGGTCTAGGAGGAATACTTGGCGCATATATATTCTCTGCTAAAGTCTGGGTGGGATGTTTGGCAGTGTATGCAACAGTAACATTAGTAAGATCATGAAATAATTATCCACCTTTTTGCCTGAGGTGGTGATACCAACATTGCATAGGAGTAGTCTGAAATGAACATACGTATTCAATTAAAGCGTGTTCTAGGGCGGTATTCACAAAATATCTTAGAACGAACGGATTGTTCTTAAACTCTTAAACTTTCGTGAAGTGTATCAGTTAAACAAGAAGATCAAACAGTATTAATGTTAAACTTTGCATATTTATATTTAAACAACATGCAGTTTTCTACTATAAATTAATTTGGAAGATTCAGTTATTTTTAAATTTTCAGAAATTAGGAACACAAATTATGCTTATAGTCAGTGTTTCAGCTTTAAACTTACTTAAATTGTTAATATTAGCTCGGTAAATCTAGTAACATACTATAGTTTATTTGCATGTAAATTCCACCTTTGTCACAAAATGAATGCTTTTTAATGGTGTTTTCAGTATGGTGTGTTTGGGCAGTGTTTTAGTTGCATTACACACGTTGTCCACAGTTATATAAGATAAAATTTTTTTTTTCAAATTTAAGATCCTTGTGGGTATTTAAAGTTTGATATGTACACTACGTTTCTTAACGCATTGTACTTAATAAAATGACCAGATGAAGGGTTATGCATAATAACAACTTAGAAAACAGTGCTATTTATATCTCATGTCGGACAGTTATGGACTTCCCTTCATACCATTTTGCTCTTTAACAAGTAATCCCCATCTGTTCGTTTTGTGAAGGCCATTGTCATTATCAGTAGCTCAAACATGTTCAAACATATGCACTGTATCTAATATAGAAGGGTTCTTGGTGCCTGAAAGCACGCTCACCGGATGCGTACTTTGTGTAATGAATCTCTGCAATCTATTGTAGAATGTAAATATCTCTTACTGTTTCGTTCTCGACAAAATGATCTTATCACTTTATGCAATTATGCAGATTTATTCCTACAAGGAGAGATCAATATTGACGAAATTGCAAGTCATTGCAAATGCATGTATAGTGTTGACTTTCTTAAAAAAATGGCACCTTAAGATACGTCCACCTTAACATTTAGATTATTATAATGACCGAGTTCATTTCGAGCATAATATGAATTATTTATGCAAATACAAGGGATGATCAATATATTCGAGGACTTTTCAGCCAAGCTTAAAGGCAATTAATTTCACTCGGAGTAAGATATCTCCGACACAACGTACTAATAAAAATGTTTCTTTCATAAAACGGGTGTGTGACGTTGCAAGTCAAGCGAAGTAATCCCAAGTGTAACCGTTTGATCAAAACTCCTTTCTTAACTGATATCCGGGCCCATGTATCCAATTGTTTTCCTTTTCATATTGAAATTAGTCATTATTAGCCAACCCTGGAATGTGAGGTGGAATAAAAAGTACCGATGCGATATTGGAAACAAAACCCAGAAAAGGGCGTTTTGCTTGACAGATTTGATTATTCCAATGGAGAATGAAGCACGAACTAGAAAGTACAGGGCGCAATATCGGAAGAACCCTTTGATCTGGAGTCGGCGAGTTAATGTTTTGTAGCCTATGCTAGTTTCCGTTTTCGCCAGATACATTTGGTTCAGATCTGTGCGTCTTATTTCGCAGTATTGACCGGAAAGTGTCCCAAGCATGGTGTTATTGTATCCTTATTATATTTATTAGCTCATCAGTTTGTCAGACACCCTAAAATCACATAAACAATGGCATTATATGAAAAATGGAAAGTAATGAATCCATGCACAAATTAGTCAAAAAAGATATGAGACAATCCGACAGGGAAGGTCATCTTGGTGATATCGCGAGGATTTTACATGTTTCGTCTTAAATGTTGTTCTGAGATAAGGTTACGCCCGAGATGCTCGACGGTGCGTGTTTCACCTTGATTACAACAATTGACGTAATCAAGTCAATATAGACGGGACCATAACATGAATTAAACGAAACGCGAGATGATAGATTAATCAACACCAGGTTGTTATTTCATTATTTTAGTTTCAATATTTAAAAAATAGAAGTCAAGTCATCGAATATATTGATCATCCCTCGTATGTATGTTAAATCGTGTAATAATGAATAATTTGTTAAACATATTCATTGTTTATATTCTAATGTTAAAACTTAAGTTGAATATTCGAAAAGCAGCACATTCCGTGAAATAATCTAATTGCTTTATCATGTTATGGTAAAATCAAACACCTGTTGAGCCGTATGCCAAAGGTTCAATTCGTTTAGGAGTCAGTTCTACGTTTAAGACAATAACTCGTTGAGCAGTTGTCAGTTGCTTGTACTGATTAATGAATAAATAGGAAGTCTGGATAGTCAAACTGACGCGTAAGTGGCTTAATACACCGCTTGTATTTTGTACAACCAAATGATACCTACAACCCGAAAAACTCAAATCATTATATTTTGCAAAGTTGTTAACCATTTGTTTGATCTTATATAATTTCATTTCCAATATTTTGTTCTAATCGTGAAAGGCTTTTAACTTGACTGGTTTCATCATTATTTCTTACCAGACAACCGACATATATGAGTGGCATATAATAACATATAATAACACAAGCAAGTCTAAATATCGAATTCTGGGTGCAAGTGGGTGGTATATTCGTGTACTGTACATTTTTATACGCTTAAGATATTGCATTTGATAACACAACGGATAAAATTAAGCGACTGACAAAATCCTGCAACCTAAATTATATTGAAACATTACGTAGCCGGTAAAAAATACACTTAATGTTATTATGACGACTTTAGAAAACCATTGACATTAATTCATTAAAAGCGTGAAGCAAAGCGAAATAACTTTGGTATGATTGATGTTTCAAAGACAATGCAACTTACAAAAATCACTTACCTATTCTAATACTCGTACTCCCGTTATCACTTAATTAAGTCCTACTGTTGAAATATTTTTGAATAAGATCATCCTCGTTTATAACAAGAATCTACTCTATAACCAGTTTAATTCTTCCTTTTCTGCGTTAAACTTCTATGGTCATTCATATTCAAGTGACAGTGCTAAATTTCCGGTAGTGTTTCTTCTAGATTTGAACAGATTTGCATATAGTGGAACTGTGTCTGTTAGAATTGCTTCTTCATATGGCATAATGTGGTCCCATATTATTCATATGTATTGAGTTTTTTTTTAATAAATTAGATAAGAATCAATGTTAAGTATTGCGACAATTTTTATTCCAATATTTGAACATTATTGAAAGGATAAATTTATACTTCGTTTGACACGGATCGCACCGTGTTCTCTCAACGAAGGTGCGATTTAAACTCTTCGGACGTACTGACTTTGAAAGGTAGGCTGTAACTGCAACACTCCTAAACCAAGTGAAGCGCACATAAGAAGGAAAAAATGGTGCTAATTATACTAAACATAACACCATCGGCAATTAACTAAAGTATTTGACATGTAATCACTAACAAATGCATGTCAAATAAACACGTCAATTATTGGCCATGTTTGAAAACCCCCAAAACATAAAATTTCAGTACAAAACATAAAATGGCGACAATACAGATCCATTTTATTTGCTTTTAGCGAACAAAAAACCTTGCCTGAAATATTTGACGTTTTCTATGACTAATGCAATCTTTCTTCAGCTATTCTAATTTTCTTTATCTTCAAGCGGTGCAAAACATATCACTAGTCGTTCAATTCCTTCTTTATTTTATACGAATGAACTAGTGATTTCCGTTTTTACTAAGCTTTAAGCGATCGATGATAAACCTCGGTTAGCAAAAATCTCATTTATTGGTCTTGATAATGGTGAGACGAGCCAGTAAATGACTAACGTTTTATTCGTCAAGTCTTAATAGGTTCACATTTCGTCCTAACGTCTCCCATATTATCGGTTTGTTCGATGTCATTTGCATACCGGTGTTTGTTCTTCGGGCGAAATAATTATGCAATCATCATTCTGTCTTTGAATACGAATTTAATAGTAATGCAACAAGAATGCTAATGATTGGTAATAGTTTAACATAGTCGGCAATTAGATGATATATTAATATGTATTATCGAGTGCTCTTATGTTTTTGATAATGAACATAACAACTAGAACATCGTACATAATAAAAAAATACTCGCAGTAATGCTATGTGTTGAATTAGGGTGCGTCCTCAATAATCTTGTGTTCACACGGAGTAAGTTTATTGTAATTTAATTTGCTGAATTAATTTCTGTTTCGTCATTTAGTCACTTATCACCAATTATAGATTAACCACAATCATTCCGGAGCAACAGTTCTTTTAATCATGAAATTATCAAGGTTAAAGGGTATATGGTTACCAATCAGAATACAAATGCATATTGAAATTGTCTCTGTTTCCTTTGGATTTTGAAACACTGTATCATTGAAACACTGCATCATTTTCCACAAGCACAAATACTCCTTATCACAAATTTGGTTGAATATAAATAACTAATATGCGCAATATGATTACCTGATAAACATTTGTTAATGTTGACGTTTCTACAGATAATTCTTAGGATTGAAGGTCACAGTAAAACCAATGATTAAAAAAAAGAAATTAATACTGATTGTCACCCAGGCAATGTAAGACGGGCAATAAATATAATATCCTGAATGGAACTAAATATGATGATATAAATGATATTAATAATCTATAAAAAGGATAAAATCAGCTGACTCTAACATATAGCACATATTGAAAATATAACATATTAACCACTAGGCCACGCTGTCAACTAAAAATAACACGAGTTTCTAGAATGTATTCATTATATAAATAACGGTAAATCTCGTGTCAACCTTAGCCAACTGAATCGTCCAAGGGTAATATTTGGCAGGTCGTTGTACAACTAAAGCATACTATATTGGTTCACCTTGTTCACTTTGAGCATTTTATTACTGTCAATAGGGCAAGACAGCGTACTGAAACAAAACGATAATTCTTAAAATAACTTTCTGAAACACACTAAATATCATGCTTTTCTCCCTGCGGGATCGTTAGTGAATATTTATTTTATTCATCATTATTTGGTTGGTATAAATGAACCCTCTATTATTTCAAAAATTTCTGCCCAGGTGAAATGAAATTCTACACGAATTGTACATAAAGGAGGTTTTTGTCACAGTAATAGTACAAATGTTTCTTTTTATAGTACGCGGTGGATTTTTTATTGACATAGATGCTAGAACCAAACATTACAAAATTGTGAATATGTCTTTTGGTGCGATATTAAGCTTTCAGCATGTTCCCACATAATACTATGACAGGAAGCACGGCGACTTTATATCAAGAATATGTTTTTTTAATTTTTCCTGCTTTGGCATAATTTTATATATACATTGTATAGTTTAATGGTTAATGGAATAATAAAAACATATAGGTTTAGTGGTTTATCGAATGATAGCGACAGAAGCACGCACACAAACACTCATTGGTCATCATTTAAAGTATTAAACAATTAAAAAGGTTACGTAAAAATTCCACGGTTTTTTACATTTGTGTTTGAATACTGTCTCGGTTCGATTAGTATTCTTCCGATAAATTATTATTAACTATGGTCATTCCAAATGTAGAGACATTGTCACTTTCTAACCTTAGACATGTACAGGAGTATTCACTTGCTTACAGAGTTACAGGTTAGTACATTGCTTACAGAGTTACCGGTTAGTACCTTACTTACTTCAAGGAACGGTTTCTTAGTCAACTGATTGCCTTATTTGGACGTAAAATGGAAAAAAACGGATAACATTAAGATTACCTTGATTCGTCACCCACTGCAGTGCCTTGCACGAAGATATAAAATTAATATCATACTTCATAAAAACAACTTTGTAGTTCGAACTAGTTAATACCATATATTCAGAAGTTGCAAGTTTAAAACATAGGCCAAAGTCAATACTAGTTATCATTTCCACAAATATGGTGAATTACGCAAACAACGTCGGCCAACAGCCTAAGAAATGATATTACTAACTACAGTTTTACTTCCCAAATTTTCACCCATTCAATTAAGTAGATTCTTTTATCTATCTGGGTTTAAAGTCGTCGTGTTTAGTTTCTTTTGGAATACGAAGGTTAAGTTATTCGGGTAATGATGATTTAATCAGATTCACTATTTTTTTATCATCAGTCGAAATATTAAACAATTAACGGGTAGATTATAACTCTTCCGAGACATTATAATTAACTACGGTCATTCCACAGGTTCAGAAGTTGTCATTCGCTTACGTTCAATATGTTAGTGGAGAGGCTTACCCCTGCTTACAGAGCTACAAGTAAGTACTGTTGAATACTTGTTCATTCTTACTTTAAGAGGCGATTTCTAAGTCAATTGGTCGCCTTATTGAGCCAAGAAAAAGAACAAAACGACTAAATGAACATCAACTTGATACAGCAACCCCTGCAGTGCCTTGCACGATGGAATAACATTAACAGAACTCTTCAAACATCCATTTTGTAATTCAAACTAGTTAATACCAGATATTCAGAAGTTGTTAGTCTAAAGCATAGGACGAAGTCAATACTAGTAATAATTTCCACCAATCTAGGGAATTACGCGAACAAAAACGCATAGAACTATATAAAAATCAAGATTATTGTACTCATATCAAATCCACAGGTGCATTCGTTTTAATCTCGGAAACATATGCCATGATACTGGTGAAGTTAATTCAACGTATTTAATGATTATGTACAAAGATAAGTAAATTGATTTTTAGAAATGTTACCCACATTTCATGGACTTCGTTTTCTTAAAATATGGTGGTTCAAAAATATCATGTTCAATAACATGGCATGTACGGCTTTGTGAAGGTCTTTGAGTAATACTTGGCACATGGATATCCTCTGCTAACGTCTGGGTGGGTTGTTTGGCAGTGTATATAACGATCGTAAAATAATTATCCACCTTTTTACCTGTGGGGGTTATACCAACATTTTATATTTATACGGTTAGTCTGAAATGAACATGCGTATTTAATTAAAGTTTGTTCTGGGGTATTCACAAAGCATCTTAGTACGAACGGATTGTTTTTAAACTCTTAAACTTTCCTCAAGTGTATCTTTTAAAAAAGATGTTTAATATTTATTTTAACATCATCACTCAAATTGGAAGATTCAGTTATTTTAAATTGTTCAGAGATTATTACTTTGCTTAGTCAGTGCTAATTAAGTTTTCAACTAACTAACATTGTTAATATTACCCCAGTAGATATAGTTTACTATATTATATTAGGATAATCACTTTAATCGTTGCTTTTTTTTGTACTAGCTATTTTTAAATTTGCCGAAATTATGAGCGGCACAAATTGCGACAGCTTTCGACTGTTTAGCTAATTTGCATTGTGAATACTAAACTAGTAGATCTAGTATATTACATTAAAATGAACATGGAAATGCATACTAGTAATTTCCGCGTCTGTCACTTAACGAATATTTTCTGGAGTTTTCAGTATGGTGTTTCAGGGCAGTGTGTTAGTGCCATTATATAATTTTTCTCAATGATATATCGGAGGTTGGACAGATCTGGACTGCCCTATCTGATATTAGTTACCAACCATTACGAACTCGCTCTTTCACAAGTAATCCCCATCCGCTGCATTCCGCGAGAACATTGCCGTTACCAGTAGCTCAACATGAATAAAAGCTGTTCAATTATAGAATGGGCCCTGAATCTAAGTATAATCTGAGTATAGCCGGGTATATAACGGAAAGTGCGCTATCCTGATGCGACAGCGTCCTTTGTGTAATGAATCTCTTTAATCTATTGTATAATGTAAACATCTGTTGCTGTTTTAGTCTTGACAAAATGATCTTATTACTTTATGAAATTATGCAGATTTATTCCAACGAGGATATTTCAGTATTGACAAAACTGCAAGTCATTGCACACGCATTTATACTGTTCATTTTCAAAACAAGTTCACCTTAAGATACGCTCGTAAGTCGACCTAAACTTTTATTTATTTCACGCGTTTCGATAGTAATAGCGTGAAATATTTGTCTAAACGCGTAACGGATTCTAATAGAGTGATTATGGTATTGGTCGGTTGATTTTCACGGGATTTTTCTGTGTTGAAAAATGTGTATTGATATGAAGTTTTGGTCATTCTACCAGACGATTTCAGTCAGTCAGGTCACGTCTTGTTTAATTTGATAACCCAATTAAATGGTGAAATGTATAGCTTGCAACATAATTAGTCGTTGGCGTACGATGAAAGCTCAAGTGGAAATTTCAGAGCAAATAATGATAATACTTTTATTACAAATGTCGAGTTTTTGCACACATTTCGGATTCATTTGTAAACAAATTGAGTTTTGCAATATTGTTTTATATTATTGTTTGTGTTTGTGATGAGAATGAGGTCCAACATTCAGCGATCGACACCACATGTATTTATACATTTGTATGGAACAAACGGACACAGGTTTCCAGAGTGCTTTTCCTTATAAAAAAGGTTTTTTATCTCTGGTTTTTCCTGAGCGAGTCGATTCGCATTTCTTTTACGTCTAATTTATATTCATAAATATAGAGATATACTATAACGTGATACATGTATATGGTTATTTAAATAACGCATATTTTGGGCATGTTATATTACTTGTATTTTTGCATATGCCAAGTTACAACATCGTAATTTCACATTACCTTACGTATACATGCCATTCATGCTCTGCCTTTCGCATACTAGCTGACTGAATAAACGCAGGTCTGGCTAAGCAAATAGTGTTATTTCTTGTTATTTGATATTATTTGAGTGTAGCATAGACTACAATATTCTTATGGGTTCATTTCCAGCATAATATGAATATTACATAGTACTGTAAATGACTATGCATGTAAATAACGTGTAATAAGGAATGATTTGTGAAACATGTACATTGTATGCAATCTCATGTTTCAACTTGTATTGAATATTCGAGATGTATGACATATCGATGGCTTAGAATGTCACTTACGACCTTTTAAGATTCATACATATTTAGAATAAGAATCACAAGGTGCTTCTTACGAGCCCGTTTGCATAAATATCTCAACTTGTCATGTTGAGCAAAATGAAGTTGTCCAAGTTTTACAATGAATAAAGAGTAAATGTCAGACAGTTTTTCCATGTTTTCTCAAAATATCGATTTGGTAGTTACGACCTTCCCATTCTAAGCCATCGATATATTAGTGCCACAAGCGGTATATGTTTGCTTTATCACGTTGTGGTCAAAACGACCGCCTGTGGAGCAGAAGGACAAAGGTTCAATCCCGAGTTGTGGTCAGTTCTAATTAAGATATGGAGCAGTTGCCAGTTGCTTGTACTGGTTGATGATTAACTAGGATGTTTGTATCGTCGAACAGTCACGTACGTGGCTACATATACTAATTGTATTCAACTGAACAATATCTACAACATAAAAAGCACTAATCATTATATTTTGCAGAGTCGTGAACCATTTGTTTGATCGTATATAATTACGTTTCCAATATTTTGTTCTAATTGTGAAATTCTTTTAACTTGACTTGTCTGATCATTATGTCTCATTATGTCTCACCAGACATCCGTCCTATATGAATGGCTTATAATGACATATAATAACATATAACAACACGAGAAAGTCTACGTATTGAAAACTGGGTGGTATATTCGTGTAATGTACATGTTTAATATACAATTTTTCTGTACAGTTTATATGATTGCATTTTAATTTCGGGGAATGGTATTTGGGGCAATAGAACGAACAAAAGGAAGAAACTGAAGAAACATGCAGTATAAATTATATCAAGACATAACAAACATGTAGCAAGCACGTTATATTTCAAGATAAATGGCAAGTACAGTGTTATGATGATTATGATGATGAATTTAGAAAAGGACTTATATACGACTCATTAAAAGCGTAAAGCAAAGCGAAATAATTTTGATATGATGGGTGTTTCAATGATAATGTAACTTACAATAATCTATTTCCTCGGTGTTATGCTTATCACACTCACCTAGTCTAATACTCGTATTCTACTCAGCCCTAACCTCAATGATATCATATGATTAAGTTATATTGCGGTAACATGTTGGAATAATATTATCCTCGTTAATAAAACATTTAGATCATCAGTTTCTCCGTTCAATCTTCTATGGTCATATATCATATTTAGGGTACTGTCATCTCCCAACGAATTAGTCACAGTGGGCCAAACTTTCTGTTGCGCTTCTTCTAGACTGCTCTTCATTCTTGACTTAATGAGATAACACAATGATTTAGTTATATTGTCTATTGGAGTATCGTATACTCAATATATAACGTTTACCAAATGCGCCTTTTTAGCACTTTAGTTTTAATTCAAATTCAAGTTGCACATACAGCCAATATTCCAGCTGTGACCTCTTTATAATGTTAAACACCAACTTTTTAATTATTATCCAGTTTTGCATTATTGTTTTTCTATCGCATATTTTCATACACATATTGCGTTTTTCTTAATATATATGGTATAATGTGATCACAATAGGTTATTTATCTGAATTTATTTGTTTTAATAAATTCCTGTACAGTATTGAGACTATTCTCCCTCCAATATTTGAACATTATTGAAAGGGTAAATCTATATTCCGTTTAATACGGATCCACCATGTTCTTCCAACATAGGTGCGATGTAAACTCGGCTGACATAATGTAAGGTAGGCCATAAATGGAAAACCCGTAGACCGAGTGAGAGACACAGAACAAGAAGAACTGATATTAATTAAACTAAACACAACGACGACGCAAATTAACCAAACACGTTGACATGAAATCACTAAAAAATGCATTTTAAAGAAACACGTCAAGTTGTGGACATCTTGGAAGACCTCCAAATCATGAAATGTCAATAAACTACAAAACATGGCGACAATACAGATCCATTTTATGTGCTTTTAGCGAAGTAAAACATTTCTTGCATAGTTTGATGTTTTCTCTGCCGAATGCAATATTTCTTCAGACATTCTATTTTCTATTTCTTCAAGCGATACAAAACACGTCAGTAGTGGTTCCATTGTTTCTTTGTTTTAAGCCTACGAATGAATGATTTCCGTTTTTGTAAGCTTTAAGCGATTGATGATAAAGATCTGCTCGCAAATTTCTCGTTTATTGGTCTGGATATTGGTGAGACGAGCCAGTTAATGACTTACGCCTTTTTGTCAAGTCTTATTAGATTCACATTTAGTCCTTATGTCTCCCATGTTATCGGTTTGTTCGATGTCATTTACATATCGGTATTTGTTCTACGGGCGGAACAATTATGCAAACATCTTCCAGTCTTTGAATACGAATTGTATAATATGCAACATGAATGCTAATGATTGGTAATAGTTAGAACATATTCGAGAACTATAGGATATATTGTTATGTATTATACAGTGGAGTTATTTTGTTGATAATGAACATAATAACTAGAGCATTGAACATAACAATATACCGATAATAATACTAGCTAATGTAATTGGGGTGAGTCATCGATAGTGTTGTGTGAAACACATAGTAAGTTCATAGTAATTTGCTGAATTACGTTTTGTTGCGTCATTAATCACTAATTATAGATAAACAACAATCATTCGGGAGCAACCGTACTTTTAATCATGAAATAATCAAGGTAAAATGGTAAATGTTTACCGATTGGAATATAAATGCATATTAAAATTGCTACTTATATCGTTGCAACTGGCGCATTGGCTAAGTTAAGTGCTATTAATCATTATTTTTCTTCGGTTCGAATCTCACCGATTTAGTTATGTTTTTATTTTGCAAAATGTCTTTTATTGATTTCTAAAATACAACTGTATAATTGATATTTTTGTGTCCTTTGTATTTTGAAACACTGTATCACTTTCTACATACACAAAGACTGTTTAGCAGAAATGTTGTTGAAAAGAAATAACCATATTGTGTCATATAATTACCGATGTTGACGTTTCTACAGATAATTCTTAGGATTGAAGGTTACAGCAAAACTAATGATGAAAAAAGTTACCAAACCGGATGGTCATCCGGCAATATAAGACGAGCAATAATACACTATCCAGAGCGGACTTAAACAAATATGTATAAGTTATACAACAAATAGCAGATATTGAGAATAGAACAAGCTAACCGCTATGTCAACTAGAAGCTGACGTAAGTTTCCATTTATTATTTTTCAGAAAATAACGGTAAATATCGTGTCAACCTTAGCCAATGGACTCGTTCAAGGGTAATATTTTGAAAGTAATTGTACAACTAAATCATACTATATTGGTTCGTCTTGTTCCCTTTGAGCATTATATTACCTTTGATAGGACAAAGACAGTGTACTAAAACGAAACGACAATTCTTTAAATAACTTTATGAAAAGCTCTTAATTACATGCTAGTCAAGATTGTTAATAAAGATCTAGCTTATACATTCAAAAAATATTTATCATTATTTTGATGGTATGAATGCATACTCTATTATTACAAGGTTGTCTGTCTGCAAAAAATGTTATTCTACAATAATTGTTCATAAGTGATGTTTTTCGCAGTAGAAGTACATGCGTACGACTTCTATGTTAACTCATTGTCATATTTGACCGTTTACAAAAATTAAGATTATTCACAGATATCAAATTACGAGAAACGATAGTAAGAAAATGACGTGAACTGATCCCGTTTAACACCCCATGCAGTTAGAACTACACTATATGTTGTTAATACCAGATATTCAGAAATTGTCAGTTAATTGCAGAAGCGGACGCCAACACTAGTAATAATTTTCACTAAGCTGATGGAGTACGCAAACAAAAGCGCACAAAAATGATTGAAATAAACCAGTTTACAAAAATCAGGTTTATTACACTCATATCATCTCCACGGATGCATTTGTTTACATGTATTTATCTCAGCAACATTTGCCATGATACTAATGGAGTAAATCTAACGTATGTAACTATTTTTAGAAATTTACCTATTTTTCATGGACGTCGATATCTAACACTACGGTGGTTCAAAAATATAATTTTAAATTAATTATGAACAGAACCAAATTTACCAACATGTTCAATTACATGACGTGTACGGCTTTGTGGAAGTCTAGATGGAATACTTGGCGCATAAATAGCCTCTGCTAAAGTCTGGGTGGGATGTTTGGCAGTGTATGCAACAGTAACATTAGTACGATCATAAAATAATTATCCACCTTTTTGCCTCTGGTGGTGATACCAACATTGTATACGGGTAGTTTGAAATAAACATACGTATTTAATTAAAGCTTGGTCTAGGGTGGTATTCACAAAGCATCTTAGTACGAACGGATTGTTATTAGACTCTTTTAATTTCCTCAAGTATATCAGATAAATAAGAAGATAAAACAGTTTTGTTGCTTTACATATTTATTTCATCATCATGCATTTACCTACTATAATTCAATTTGAAAGATTTAACTATTCTTAAATTTTCAGAAATTATGAGTGACACAAATTGTGCTTTGTTAGTGTTTAAGTTTTAAGTAAATACCTTACATTATTACTACTAGTAGATCTAGTTTACTAGATTACATAAGAATGATCATTTTTACATGTTTTTTTGTGTTTGCATATAAATGCATAAGTTCCGCGTCTGTAACTAAATGAGTCTTTTTTGGAGTTTTCTTTAAGGTTATTCTTGGCAGTATTTAGTGTCATTATTAGACTGGTGATGTATTCATATACAAACACAACTTACCCGAACTCTATTGTCCAGATATGAATATTCAAGTGACACAAGGATTATCACTTCAAAAATCTATTTGTGCCTAAACATTAGTGAAGATATGTAATAGGTCTATTCTAAAACTTCCCTTTCTGATAGTAGTTGCCTACTATTAAAGTTTCTTGATAATCGTTGGGTTCACAACAGAAACGCGATAACTGATTGGGTCCTGTGTGTAATGGATCTCTGCAATTTATTGTATAATGTAAACATCTTGTTACTGTTTTACCAAAGCATTTACACTAACGTATACCTATGTTTTCCTAAAATATTCCGTACGTCGATAATATTTGCGTTAATGCGTTTAACAAAGATATTTTAGTTCTTGTTCTGTCGTAAGTTTTGGTTTATTTCTACGCAAAGGCTGAGCAACCCTAATAGCAAATATGAACGTATATGGCGAGTTTTTAACACGCACAGTTTTGATTTTAAACCGTTGCATGTTATTTTAGACCGTTGTTTGTTGTTTTAGACCATGATTAACAAACAAAAGCATGCTTAATCATCAAATCTTAACGAACGTTCATACAGGTCCCCGTTATATTGTGTCCCGACTTACGTTCAATCTTCAATATTTTTGCGTAAATGTATGCAAATATAGTCAAGTTAGGGTAAGATGACAGTGACGCAGAGGTATAATCCACTATTACGGTGGCTTATATAAAGGCTTATACTAACATGTTTGTGTTATTTTAGTGCTAAACTAAACTCTACCTGTTCTGATAATGGTTGTAATTTTTTGGGTACACATAAACGGCTACGTCATTCGAAAAATATCCTAACTTGACTGTACGTGCGATCGTTTAGTAAAACTCACTAACGAATTTGTGTAAGATAGAAATATATGCGCAAATTTACAGGACAAGACGATCTTATCACGTTATGCAATTATGCAGATTTATTCCAACAAGGATAGTTCAATATTGACCAAACTGCAAGTCAATGTAAACGAATGAAGACTGTTCATTTTCTAAAAAGAAATTCACCTGAAGATATATCCACCTTATTCGGCTTAATACACTACTAGTATTTACAACTAAACAACATGAACACTCCAATCATAATGTTTTGCAGAGCTGAGAACCATTTGTTTGATCTTATATAATTACGTTTCTAATAGTTTGTTCTAGTCGTGAAATGCTTTTAACTTGACTTGTTTGATCATTATGTCTCACCAAACATCCGACATATATGATTGGCATATAATAACATATAATAACATAAAATAACACGAGAAAATCTAAGTATTGAATACTGGGTGGTATATTCGTCTAATGTACACGTTTGTTATACGATTTTTCTGTACAGAGTACGAAGTATATTATTATATTTTAATTTCCGAAAATGGTATTTGAGGCAATACAACTAACAAATTGAAGCGACTGAAGAAACCTACAGTATAAATTAAATCAAAACATTACGTAGCATACACGTTATATTTCAAGACAAATGGCAAGTTCAATGTTATGATGACGACTTTCGAAAAGCACTGATATAAGAGTCATTAAAAGCGTAAAGCAAAGCGAAATAATTTGATACGATGATTGTTGCAATGATAATGCAACTTAATAATCAATTTTCTCGGTTTGATACTCTTTCAATCACCTAATCTAATACGCGTACTTCATTCTGCACTTACTTCAATAATACCATATGTAAAAGTATTACGGGTGAAACCTTATGGGGTAGCAACATTCTCGTTAATAACAATTACTCATTATAAAACGAGTTACGTTCAAACAATTTCATTTCCTATTTCAGTTTTAATGTGGTGATGAACTGTTCCGTCATCTTAAGGTTGCTGCAATCTCCCAACATCCTAGTTTCAGTGGGTCAAACAATCAGTAGTGCTTCTTCCAGATTTAACCAGATATGTATAATATAGGATTGTTTCTTCTCCTTTGCCAGATACGGTCACTCAACTGTCTCCACGTCTTTGAACACGAAGTCACTTACAAAATGTATTTGATTCAATTAGATTTGTGGTCTCCATTCTATCATATTTATATATATTTCCATGACGATGTATAAAAATAGTAGTAGAGTCGGAGCTTCACTTGTGTCCAAACGCCTTGTGCTGTCCGACTACCTGGTGTTATAACCTCATGTTTTAGTAATTTTGTCAATTGGACTATTACATATCTAATATGTGAAGTATGCTAAAAGACGCTATTTCGACGCCTTGGTTTGATTCAAATTCAATTTGCACATACATCAAGTTTTCCAGCTAATATCTCTTTATAATGTAACACATCAGCTTTTTAATTGATTGTGCATTATTGCTTTTCTATCGCATGTAACCATACATATAATTGCGTTCTTTTTCATAGATATGGTATAATGTGGTCCAAATATATCTGTATTCCTTTGTTTTAATAAATTTCTAGTTTATATAAGAATTACTGTACACTATGGAGATCTTTTTCCTGAAATATTTTAACATTATTGAAAGGATAAATCTTTACTCCATTTAATACGGATCACACCTACACGTTCTTTCAACATACTAATAATTGCGATTTAAATCGTCTGATATAACGGCTATAAAGGTAAGGCAATAACTGGAACACCCCTAGACCAGGCGAAGGGCACATAACACGGAAGAACTGGTGCTAATTAAACTAAACATAATGACATCCCAAAATTAACTTACTTCTTTGACATAGAATCACTAAAGAATTCAAGATTAAAGTAACACGTCAATTGTTGGCAATTGTGAAAATTTCCAAAACATAAAATGTCCGTAAAATACAAAATATCGAAGGAACAGATCCATTTTATGTGCTTTAAGCAAAACAAAAAACAATGCTCGAACAAATTGTTCTCTATGCCGAATTCAATATTTCTTAAGCCATGCTATTTTTTCATATTTTTCAGCGATGCAAAACATGTCATGAGTGGTACCATTCTTTCTTTGTTTTAAGCGCATAAACCAGTAATTTCCTTTTTTCTAAGCTTTAAGCGACTGATTATAAACCTCGGTTCGCAGATGTCTCATTTATTGGTCTGGATACTGGTGAGACGAGCCAATTAATGTTTTGTCAAGTCTTATTGTCTTCACATTCATCCTAACGTCTCACATATTATCGGTTCGTTCGATGTCATTTACATATCGGTATTTGTTCTACGGGCGGAACAATTATGCAAACATCTTCCAGTCTTTGAAGATGAACTGTATAGTAATGCAACAACAATGATAAGGATTGGTAACATACTTAGCACATATTTGAGAAATACATATTGTAGACTAGTACATATTATCGAGTTCACTTACTCGTATATTCTTGATCATGAACATAACAACCAGAACATTTTGAAAATCGTGTATAATGTAAATTACCCTCCGTAATACTATGTGGTGCAAAATTGTGCTTAATCGATAGTCTTGTGTTCACAAGAGTGCATGGTATTTATTGCATGAATTTCTGTTTCTTCACCTAGCCATTTACCACCTATTAACATATTATATATGATTGATCCGTCTGACTACTTTAGAGCATTCCATTACTGTTTATAGGATATTATCTTGTCTTATTCTTATTAAGACGGCATACCAAACACAAGATTTCTGTGCAATTCATTTAAAACTTTTCTGACATGCTTATTCGTGTTTTCTAACCAGCAAGTTATGAACTGATTTATTGAGAAGTACCGTTTTTGTAAGGGGCTTGTAATGACTGCGCACTTTCAACTTGCTCATTCGAAGGCAAACAAAAACAATGCATATGACCTTACAATCTAAGAATTTTTAAAGCCGAACTATTCCTGTCGTATCCAGTCTAGCTGAACGGTCCGTAAGTCTCTCAAATGAAGCTGCAAGACTGCACGTATTTGCATATTTACATTCATTTGCATTTAGAATAGACATAGCAATATTTAACGTAGACCAATAGATATATATTTCTTGTTTCGTACTGAATAGTTTTTAAAATCACCCAGACCACCACGAGGATAACAAATATCTAAAATGACAGTATAAAAAAACAATGTTAGCAAGTCTATAATTTCATCATTATGGCTATCGAAACAATTACGGACAGGCTATCACACACTAAGGAACATAAAAGCATAAATATACACGAGTAGTTTCCTTTCAGCAATACTGTACTTCATGGCAAATTGTGAACATCAACCGTTCTTCACGTGCCAAATCCCCAGTGACCTAATTATATTTGTTCAAAATCTAGAATAAACAGTACCTTTTGAACATGGAATGCATGTATTTCATAATGTCAATATCATTACACCAACGAAACACTCCCTAACTTTTACCATGTCTATTATATTTTATGTCTGTAAAGGTTATGATCATATACTGCGAGTCGCATGGTTGACATCTATTTTCGTAAAATCTCCGTCTAATTAAATACAATCATGTTACTAATTGCAGACATTTTGAATGTTTAAACATAAATACAGTTTGTAAACGTCAAGCCAAGTTATATTGTATTATTTTCAAATGTTCACAATGTGGAGAAAATTGTTCGTCTTCAATGTTGGTAATAAAGTGTTTTTTATTTTATTGCTATTGTTTTTGCATTGCCAAAGCGCCTTATATCCGTATTATCATGCAAGACGTTTTCTAATCTTGTATTCGTGACAAGCTATTGGTATAAAATTGTTTTAGGCGTAGGATAATTCCATCGCCTTATTAGCCTACAGGGTCTACTTTTGCTAGATATAGTCACGCAAAATTCAAAACACCACGCAATAAGAACAAAAAAAACATAAAGGAAACACGAAATAATGATTGAAATCAAACCAATTTTGTTATTACTGTTGCGCATCACGACAATTCGGTATTGGATAAATATCATATAATACACTTTTTTCTTGGCATCGTGTAACTGAAGGTAGTTGCTACATGACACCATCTGCAGTGGGGATTAGAAACCACATTAGAAGTTCCGTAAAATTAAAACTATGAAACAAGTTGTGTCTAATTTAGGCAGCTTATTTGAATTCTATATATACAAGTGTTTATGTAAATGTACTAAAAGCCATTTTTTATCGTCGGTAACGCTATGAAAAAAATGACATATTAGGTAAGAGACAAGTATGAAAAGTACATACCAGCGTGAATCTTAACGTCGTCAACAATAAGGACATAATCAGTAAGCACCTTAAATGGAACTATATCATACTTTATGTCCACTATTTGATAAGTGCAACACCGACCTAAACATAGAGTTTGTTCCAGTTTTACACCGTACTGAGTATCCGTGGGATAGTGATGCTACCTACTAGTAAAATTGTAAAACCAATCAGCTTACATAGATTCATTATCAACCAGTTCACATACCGCTTCGATATCTGCCGAGTGATGTTCTTGATGTTCATAGTCTTCTCTAACATAGTGAACGGCTAAACAACTATCACGTATACAATAGAGTTTCCAGACCTTAATACGTTGTTATAATGGTGCTGGATATCATGCTGAAGTATGTAATAAAACTACCGGACCCTAGAACATTGTTATGATACAGTATATCATTCTTGACAGTATCGACAATAATCTATAATAGCATGGAACACTAAAAATCACAGTTGATGAATTGAGGCTGTCAGTTTTATCAGAAAGTGGTTTATTTGCTCCCAAGTGCAGGGTATAACTTTGTACTTACATCATATGAACATATGAACCCACCTTGCTCAAAGTCATTCAACCGGCTTGATTCTCACCATATTTATATTAGGTATCGTTGGCATTTGTGGGTATTTCCCAAGACACTTAACTAGGTATGGCCTATGCCTAGTCAGTTTGAATACATGTTTGTATTTTGCAAATAGAGTCATTCAGAAAAGTAGAACACAAAGTAAATTCCGATGTACAAATGCATTCGCCTGTTGCAGAAACAGTTATAACTGCATTAGCAATTATTTTAACACATTATCTTAAAATTATTTGGTTTGGAAGCCTCCATTCATTAACATATTAAACAAAATGCTGAGATGCTCGTATCGGGATTTTGGAAAATTAAAGTCGCACCATTTGTCATATGTTGCACTCACAAATTCAGGGACACATTCAGGAATTAGTTGATGGGCAAAGTTTCAATAAAACTGATACGCTATGCCATGATTGCGTTGCTCATGATGATGTCAAATATCGATATCATTTCAGTTATTTGCATTCAAGTTACAACGGAGAGTCGATATGGTTCTCATACCCATTCTGACATATTCCTCTGAAAGCAATTCACACAACTTTCAGTCAACAATCAAAAAAGTATCGTATTATCTGGAAAATATTCGGTGAAACCTTTTTTACAGAAGGTTGTTCAGTAATTTAGCATTAACGTTTAAAGTAGGGCAATGTTGTTTGTTTAAACTTGTGATATTTGATTATATTTTGATAACATTTTCTTTCAGAGTCTGTGCTTCTCCTACAAAGCAAGAACGATTTACACGGGGTTATCGGCCAAGAAATCATCAATGCGAATTTTCCGGCTAACACAGTTTGCTTGAATGTTGTGTATTGGCGTAGCGATACAAAAGGCAATATCAATTTATCAGTACAGACGGGAAATGAAAGCTCATCTAACAACCAAATTAGCATTGATGTACAGGAAACTACTGGGTAAGTTTATACTGTAGTTGACTTCATTACGCTATACTAATGTGAAAATGATTATCGTCAGGAATTGTGTCAGTTTTTTTCGTTTTTTTAACGCGTTTACGCTCGATCTCCGTGAGAACCTTGCTATAATCGGTCAATATTACAGCACCAATATTCCAAGTAGACAATCCAGATATCCCTATGACTAGATATCAGTCTGTGTATGTTTTGTCATACCAATCAAAATTGTAACGACATACATCGATCATTTAGTGATTGTTTTATTTAACAAACACTCGACCATTTGCCGTAAGTAAAAATTTCTGCTCAAGGTGAGGGATTAATTATTTGTATATCATTTGTTATACTCCTTAATTGACACAGTTATTTTAGAACTCCCGTGACCGTATGGTCTTAATCGCTTTTGTTACTACATAGTCACAAATCTGTCAGTTATTGTTGTTTTAACTTAAGTACTCCTATTGTTCGTCACGCTATCACCAATTCCAAATTGTCTTGAAGAAATTGTTCGGTCGATTCTCTGAATTTTTACAGAAATTTATACGCGGATGTAGCAAGCCCATTAATTTCCGCGTTTAATTTCAAAATCGAAATTATAAATTTACAGAAGTTCAATGTGCCACGAAATTATCTCGTTACGCCACTATTAATATGTTGGCTTGTGTGAGGTAATATTTGCTGTGATTTGATATCACGTCCGTCGTTGTATTTCCGTGTGAATGTAGATGTTTCAGGGGATAAAGTTAACAAAATGTGAAGTAATGGCTCAACGAATGAGCTTTATATAGACTGTCCAAAATGGATAGTGCGCAATAGTCCTATGTAATGTTCTGTGTCATAATTGAAACAATGCACAGTATCATCAAACCTACAATTCGCTAAAATTATGCACCAAACTACTGGACTGCAGGTCTTAGTTCTAAAACGATCACTTTTCGTAGGTCCAAAATTCGAAACGAAATGTAAGTTTTTGCATGTACACATCAGTACGTAATCCGTAAAGGAATCATTTTGTTTCAGCTGTATATATTCAACTACTTTTTTATGGACACAATTCCCCTTGACGATATGAATTGGTTTGTAGGAAATAAGAAATGTGGTTGACAGATACGCTTAATTGACTATCGGATGTCTTACTAGATTATAATGTTTTCGTCGAAGACCCGAAAATATAGGACATCCTGTCAATTTATTTGACGTATAATATTATTTGTTGCTTTGTTACTAAAGACCAATAATTCGAGGAGTTATTTTGCAAACACAGACTAATACAGCAT
>OY787661.1:57966490-58088600 GCA_963678985.1 Spisula subtruncata
AGTCTGTTGTTTAAATATACAAATACAAATACATATCATTTGTATAGCGCAAAAATTATGAAATCATATTCTATTGCGCTTTACACTAATATACATTCACTTAAAACATTCAATTTAAAACCTGGATTCTAGAAACTAGATTTAGTCATATGATAGAGCACACTCATTGCCGATGAAACTTTTAATACAAATACGTTTTCAAATGTGCTCTGAACCTGGTTTCACTTTTGATGTCTTTGAGATAGTTTGGTAGATCGTTCCACCATTTTGGACCAGTGACGGCTATAGATCTGTCTGCTAATTTTGTTCGCCGTCTAGGGATGTGAAAGTTAGTGTCATTTTGTGATCGTAGTCTGTACCCTTGCCGAATAGGATCAAACATTGTCTTTAGATACGATGGAGCTGTACCCATGATGACACGGAATAAGATTACCAGAACTTTGAACATTACCCTGGCCTTAACTGGAAGCCAGTGTAATTCTGTCAGTAGATCTGCACTGACTTTGTCATAAGAAACATTCATGACAACTCTTGCGGCATGATTTTGGACTCGTTGTAATTTTTTCATCTGATAGGCTGGAATTTCAGTGAATAAGGCATTGCAGAAGTCAATATGGGAATGAACCAGTCCATGCACTAATGTTTCAGTAGACTTTTGTGTGAGATGTTTACGTATAGCTTGAAGATTCCGTAGCTGCACATGAGCTATCTGGCATTTTTTCTGAATGTGGCAGACAAAGTTAAGTGTATTGGTCATGCTTACACCAAGATCTCTAACCTGATTCACACATTTTACATCACACCCACCAACATTGACACTTGTTGTCTGGTTCCATACATGATTATTTCAGTTTTAGACTGATTCATTATCAGTTTGAATGTTGTCATCCATTGTATGATATCAATGAGGCAGCTGTTAAGTTGTTAAATAACAGTTGTCTCTTCCTGAGAATTCCCTGATTGTAATTTAAAAGCAATCTTATGGTCATCTGC
The DNA here is from genome assembly GCA_963678985.1 of Spisula subtruncata. Classification (NCBI taxonomy): domain Eukaryota; kingdom Metazoa; phylum Mollusca; class Bivalvia; order Venerida; family Mactridae; genus Spisula; species Spisula subtruncata. The sequence continues at coordinate 57,967,484 of OY787661.1, forward strand.
GTATCCATAGAGATCGGCTGGATACTTCTGGACAACCCGATTGAGAGCCGATATTTAGAGAGTAAATATCACTGGTCCAGCACAAGAACCCTGTGGAACACCAAACCTCAATGGTTCAGTCTCTGATGCTGACTGTTCGACTAAGACTTTCATTGTTCTGTTTGTGAGATAGGATTCAATCCATTCTAGTGGAGTATTATAAATACCAAATTCATCTTGTAGGATTTTAATCAATATTGGGGTATCAATGGTATCGAACGCTGCACTTAAGTCGATCATGACTACGATTGTAACCTGGTTTTTATCTACGGTTTCCAAAAGATCATTATACATTTTGACCATAGCCGTTTCCACCCCATAGTATTTTCTATATGCACTTTGGTAAACTGGAAGGAAATTGTTATCTTCAATATGCTTGGTGATTTGGTTTAATGCAGCTTTTTCAAGAATCTTGGAGAGAAAAGTTAAATTTGACACCGGACGATAGTTTTTCAGTTCAAGCGGCAGCCCTTTCTTTTTTAACAAGGGTTTAATCACAGCACTTTTCCACCCATCAGGAAACACACCAGATAGCAATGAGCGATTTACTATTTCTGTCACTACGGGAGCAAATTGAGAAGAAAACTCCTTTAATTTCGTAGTAGGAATTACATCAAGTTCACAGGTTGTAGATTTTGATGCATGTATAAGTTTAATGATATCATTTTCAGACAGTGATTTGAATTCAGTAAATGTTTTTCTAATCACAGGTAGATTTGAGCCGTTAGAAGTACCATTGTTGGATATTTCAGATGGTACGTTATCAAGATCATTTCTCAGCTTGATAACTTTATCAGCAAAAATTCGTAGGAACTCGTTTGCCAAAGATACTGCACTTGTGTGTAATGGGAGTGGATTGTCCTTTGTCCTTCCCAATAAATCAGATGTTACTGCATATAACTTTTTGATATTTCCTTCTGCTTCTCCAATCTTAGACTGGTAGTATTCATCCTTGGCCTCAGAAAGTTCTATACTATATATATTTCTTACACCTCTATATACGTTCTTTGACAGGTCTGATTTGTCATTCATAAAGATTTTCTCGATTGTTCGTTTGTAAGTTTTCAGTAGCCTGAGTACCATGGAATCGTCGGTCTACAGATAATTGTTCTTTCCTTCATAGGGGCATGTTTTTGGACGATGTATGATGTGGTTCTTGTAAATTCAGACACAAGATCATTAACATTTGGCGAGTTCCTTACAATGTTATTTAATTCTCCGAAATCTGCCTGTAAGATGTCACGTGATACAGATTTCCAATTACGAGATTTGATTTCTTTCCTAATCAAAGGAGGACGATACTGTTCAATATTACAACTAACAAAGCAATGATCAGAGATGAAATAGTCTGACAAAAGTTCTAAAACAATCATACGTTTTTCTTCAAGCTTTGTGATAATCAGGTCAAGAATGTGACCACCTGAATGAGTTGGAGCTTTTACATGTTGAACTAGTCCATGAGATTTCAGACACTGCTGAAATTGTTTGGTGTAGCAATCTGACTTGTTGTCCATGTGGATGTTAAAGTCGCCTAACAGTACATAGGAATCCGATCTGGTCATTATTTGTTCAAGAAACTCAGTGAATTCTGTCATGAACATAGCCTGAGTTAATGGGTGCCTTTCTGAATAGGGTGGTCTATATATTGCAAAGATGAATATTATGAACGATTGACTACATATTTTCCATTCAGCACATTCAAATGACTGAAAATATTTTGCTGGACATTTTGACACTTTTAGATTGCTTCTGTATAACAGGGCAAGTCCTCCACCTTTACGGTCAGGTCTCGGGACATCATCAAAACAAAACCCGTCCTGACACGTTTCTCCCCTGACAACAGGCATCTTCTTCGGGCTTTAACCATGTTTCAGTGATCACACATATATCAATACCATTCTCCAAGATGTGCTGGAGAAGATCAGCAGATTTTCCTCGCAAAGACCTTATGTTCACAGTTGAAAGTTTTAATCGATTCTTTTTTTGAGCATTTAATAAGAATGTATGATCTAGCTTGACTTGAGTCAAATTCTTCAAGTGTACACCACCATTAGTCTTTATCCTCGGGCGTCCAGCTCGTTTACCTCTGTATTTCAATAGATTATACTTTTTAAGTACAGTCAATGTTTCATCATTTGGTAGTATACACCTTCTAGGCAAAAGGCTAAGTAGCGTTTTCCACGTTTCGTATTTAATTGAAAGTGAGATAACTGAATAAATACGCTCGGTAGCGCTTTGCTTAGAAAACGTGCACCTGTCATCGTAAATTCAAAATCACCTTGATATTCTAGACACACGACGTAGCTTGTGGTACCATAACATAATGTTGGAGAGGTTTGTTTACACTGTAGCCTTATGTAATTACATGTTTTCTGTCTGTATAGACGGAGAACTTTCAAAACCTGTACTTATGAACTACAGCGTACCACAGGGATCTGTGCTTGGTCCAAAGAACTACATCATGTACACAAAACCAGTCGGTGCAATCTGTAGAAAACATCAATTGCAACATCATTTCTATGCTGATGACTCACAATTATATATGGCGTTCAAACCAAAAGATTGTGTCTTGCGGGATGAAACTCTGCAAAGAATTGAAGCTTGTCTGAAGGATATCTTGCACTGGATGAAAGATAATTTGCTGAAACTAAATGCTGACAAAACAGAGGTAATCCTGTTTGTACCAAAACGGAATGCCAGCACAGCTGAGAATCTCACAGTGACAGTTGGTGACGCTGTAATCAAACCATCATCGATGGTGAGAAACCTTGGTGCAATGTTGGATTCACATTTGGACATGGATAAACATGTAAACTCTGTTTCAAGGTCGTGTTTCATGCAGATCCGACAAATAGGTCAAATCAGACAATATTTGACTGTTGATGCAACAAAATCCTTGATTAACTCTTTAGTAACCTCGAGACTAGATTACTGCAATTCATTATTATGTGGCACCCCGAAAATCATTCTGAATAAACTACAAATTATTCAAAATACAGCTGCCCGCCTCATCACACGGACACCGCGTTACAATCACATCACTCCTGTACTAAAGGATCTTCACTGGCTGCCTGTACAGTACAGAGTAGAGTACAAGGTTTTGACTCATGTTTTCAAAGCACTACATGGAAAATCGCCTGGCTACATCAGAAGTATGTTGGAAGTATATACTCCACAAAGACAGCTAAGGTCTCAAAATGATTCTGTTCTTCTAGTTGTGCCAAGGACGAGGACTGTGACCTACGGTGACCGATGTTTCACAGCTGCTGCACCGAAACTCTGGAATGCACTGCCAACAGCGCTCAGAGACAGTAAAACACTCCTGTCCTTCAAGAAAGCCCTGAAAACGCATTATTTTACTATAGCTTATTCATGCTGAAGTTCATGGTTAAGTAGACGCCCGTCTACTGGGTTAAGTAGAGCCCCGTTTCAAAGTGTGGTAAGGTCTAGAAGAAAGTATGTTATTTCTTCGACCTTTATGGTAAGGTCTAGAAGAAAGTATATTATTTCTTCGACCTTTATGGTAAGGTCTTGAAGAAAGTATGTTATTTCTTCGACCTTTGTAACTCATATGATGATAGTAACTTTATGTCATCTGTGAGTCATCCCCCTTTTAAAGGAAGTATCACTATTCCTTTAAGGGTTAAGGACATGTGGTAATGGTACTTGACGTTATCCTTGTCCTAGTTGAGGTTTACATTCAGTTAATACCCCTACAGATAATCAAATCGTTGTACACCACTATCTTATTGTAGCAAAGTATTTCTATATACCATGTCTCCTAAGTTTAATATTGCATTTCGTTTCGGCAATATGATACGATATGATGGGAGACTAAATAGCGTTGATAAAAATGTTTTTGTATATTTTATGTACATTGTATATTGTTTTAAACATGTATTAGTCGGGACTGTACAGCACTTTTGAACGTGTGTATACATGAAAAAAGGGCTATATAAATATGGTATAATAATAAAAAATTTTGTGAAAGCAATATTGAAATATATTTTAGATTTAAAAAGCTATTACTCAACTGTCTCAATTGCAATTTACTGTAACTGTTTTTGTGGCAGACAAATTAAACATCAATACATCAGCGTATCATGTTGGCGTCACGTGTTATTGTCCTCGCAAAGGGCTGTTCCATTTAACTCTGCTAGTCACGTAGACAATATTTTAATCCGAAAACAAGAAGAGGATATATTCCCTACCAATTATAAGTAAACAGATTGTCCAATATTTCGATGACTTTATATGTACTTATGCATCTGCCCATCTACCCGTATCTGCACAGTCATGTTATTCACAAATAATCACAAAGAACTTTTAGGGACGTTTGCAAACGTCTATATCTAAGAGCATTGAATGTGTTTCTATTGGGGAGTATATTCCATTACGCTCATACGTGTAAATTGTAGGTAAGTGACAATACAATACCTTACAGCATAAAACCACATTGTTAGCATAATATATAGAGCGTCCGCTTACAAGTCAACCGAGATTTGCTGATTCAGACACTGGTTCAGACAGGATGCGGTTACACAAATTGTGACATGGACTGCGGTTACAAGTTGTTCGATTTATCACGGGGGTGAATCGCACTTGTTTCTATCAAAACAATAAAGATGACAGCCGCTTTAAAAAAGGTACGTTTTTGCCAATATCTCTCTAGTCAAGCATTTGTGGAAACTAAGATGTAGCTGTTAACCTGCATAACACTATTCTGCACGTTTCGGTATAAGTAGAATCTTCAACAGCCTCGTAGTTATCTTGGAATGCTGGTCCCAGGAATCGAGTCGAGGAATTTTGTAACAAATTCGGACGATAGAGCATAGGGATATGTTCTAAAATCGACCGTTTCGCACAAATATGCACTTCCGTATGCGCATTTGTCATACATAAGAAGTTTTGTTTAATGTCTGTCTGTGACTAAATTAATTGTCTCGATGATCTAAATGGCCTAAATTAAAAATACAGCGTTAATGCCATAGCTGCACTGAAGAAATGTTGCATCGGACTGTGCATAGATTAATGGCATACGTGCATGTATAATATAACAAAATTTAATCTCCTTGCGAAAGCTCTTTGTCTCAGACGCATAGATTGGTTAGTACAAGAACACAGGTTGACATTTGAGCGAAAGAAAGGTCGCAGTCAACAGCATCGTATATATATTATTCATGTCCGCAAACAAGCTTACAGTCTATATTCAATATTGATATGATCCTGATTTACACGCATAAAACACCAGCTCTATATATGGTATTATTCACAAATTAGATCGAAATATTAAAGGGTGAAGTACATATATCAGACAGTCCCCAGAGTACAATTATACTGCAATTTTGCTGTATCGAAATGTGATAATGGTATGACTCGATGCTAGACATGTCTTATTGGGTCATAAGAATATTACAGAAAAGGAAGTTAATATAACCCATACGTAGGAGGATTAGTAGCACCCAATGTAACAAGAGCCAGGACTAAGAAATCGGTGGTCATACATTTTCTGACTGGTGAATGTCTCAACTAGTGCAACTTTTTGTATATCCGCAACATTGTTAGTCTATGTTTTAATAAGTCTCTCTTCATATATTGACATGAACTTAAACTTATGTAAGGCCGTCCGTCTTGAATTGATTGTTTAATAAAGCTTGCGTTGTGTTACCAACAAGTTGTATAATATAGTGGTAGTACATTTGTACCTGCTAATTGAGACTGTCTGGGCCTAGTGAAAATATTTGTAGATAAACACGAGAAATATTGCAAATATTTGAATATTATTATCTTTTGATCAAACTCTGAATAGGCTGTAAGATATGTAACATTTCTGTATCACGCTCGATTGGTATTGATCTCGACTACAAGGGGATAATGTCGACTTGCGGAAAATTCCATTATTACTAAATCTACAAAGCATTTCGATCGCTTGGTATAATAGGTGTTTATCCACCAAAGGCATTTTGTTCATATCATATATCAGCATGTAGCTAATAACTCTATCATATAAATAATCCTATCTATGTTTGATTGTATAATATTACTAGATAAATTTTATTCTATGGAGCTCCTATTTGGACATCTCCACAATGTTTGATCTTCCAAGTAAGTGGACTGCTTTACAGGCGAGTGTTGATCAGGTAGATTATACAAGGCTATAACATCGGCTACCACCAGGTTCATCACCTGTGGATATATCGTAGATGTCGTCCGTTACATGTAGATGCTTAGAAAGTACTGGGTGACTACAATGACTAAATGCGGTATAAAACGTCCTATACATTGTTCCCTGTGAAAAACCTTTTTATATAGTGATGTTTATCATATTGTCTTCTACCGAAAACAAATGTATTGTCACATAAAAAGGCATGTATTAAGATGAGAATAATAATTATGTAAGAGGAAATTATTTACAATGCATCCATACACAGTCATTGTCTGGTCACCTTTATATGACATTGTGATATGTTATGGCAGGATATTATCTTGCATAATGTAATATACACACTGGTTGGGTTTGTACATGTACACCTTATATAGATTTGGCATTCACCTTTACAGACGATAATGGTATCCATTATGTTATTATGTTTCGATTTTCATATACGTATGTCATTTTTATGATCATATTGTTATTTCTCTGGGTTCAAATATACCTGTCTGAAAGATTTACTTTTTGGCTTACACATTTACGATTATAAAGACCTTGAAGTCAATACAATTATCCCCAAACCATTTGGAATGAGATAACTATAATCCTACTATTGACGTCTATAATTTCAACGTTGGATATGTGTTATTCACTGCATCATATCTGCTGTCATTATTGTATACTGATACTAGTCTATGAGTATGATCCAAGGTCATGTTGTTAATTGTGTTAGTCATAGCGCCGATTGACTTCTATAGACCAGATAGATCAGTATATCTTCGCGTGAATATGCGTTGTGTCTACAATGTAATTGTTAACGAAACGGAATTACATGGTGGTTTTCTAAGTGTTTTCAACAATCAATTAATGCAACCTGTCGCTTCTGTTGTTTTGTTTTGCGTTGTCATACTTTTTTGTTTGCTCTTCATTCTGAGTAATGGAAAATGCTTTGAAAATATTGTTTACACTGGGATCGCTTTTGTTCTTGATGTACTGATCACAATTGTGCATTCACAGCTGTTATGTGTAGCCATGACGTCACTGAAGGTTTCAATTAGTTTTAATATTTCGGTATCTTCTAGTTCACGTTGTTAGGTTGTCAGACAATTGGGCTCTTAACATTGGAAGCATGTTTCGTATGTGTTGCAAATCAATCGATTCTTTACCAAAGTATGCCCTTAGCAGGGACTAAATATTGTTAATTGGTTTTAAGCTAAATAAAAATGCTTGCGAACCATTTTCTGTCTCTTTTGTCTTGAATAACGATTATTTTAGTCTTCGAATAGTCTTCGAATTCACTATACACATCCCAATGTTAATCAATAGTCATTCCTTTAACGTACCGGGTCATTATCTATTTTCAATACGTTAAGTGCATTCATTTCCGGGATAATAAAATAAATATATCGTGCTTCAACTATGCTACGCCCCATTCCTATATAAAACGCTATTTTATGTACTAGTAAAAATAAGATCAATGTGTTTAAGATCGAGCAGGTGTAATGCTGATAATTAGTATCGATGATATTCTGGTATTATTAAGTATTCGATGACTGTTTGACGTCGTTCAAACATGTGACATATATTGATTCATGTTTGGTTAATAAGTAAATGGAAACCCTAGCCAAATTGTCAATCAACGAAGTTCATAGACCAGGGTATCCCAGAATTCAATGTACACTAATCTTCCTCATCCTGTATTAGTTTGTATTTTGCTTAAGAATTGTATGATACTAGTAAGTGCCTTGTGATATGCCAACACACTGAGCCAACTTGTACAAGACAGCACTAACATTGGACTACATTTAGTCAGAGAAAAAGGCATTTTCCAAAACACTTTGACCTAAGTAGTGATTGGCCAGGCAACGTAATTCATGCTTATTGTCTTGGATAGGAAATGGTGTAGGCCAATTTAGAACACATTGTCTGCCTACAGACAGAGATGATTTATAAATTCAGGTTTATGTTGTTAAGTGTAGTCTAGACGTCGTGAATAATTTCTAATTACTGGCAGAATATTAGCTATATAAATAATCGATCAAAATGTCTCGCTGTGTCTTCAACATTATTGTTTTGAAACGTATTTTGGGTCAAATAACATACAGATGAATGCCACAGCTGCACTGAAGAAAGGTTGCATCGGACTGCGTGCATAATAATGACATACGTGCATGTATAATATAACAATCTTTACGTTGTGTCTTAATACAAGTAGTAAATAGCGGCTGTCAGTTATTGTTAAATACGCTTCGACGTGAACATAGAGCATAGGTAACCACACAGCATTACCCGTACAGTTGGCGTAATTCCTGAAACACTCTTACCACTCAACTGCTCTTCTTCGATCAAGGCTCGGTTAGATTATGTTTTTGCCTGTGAAATATTGCTACGGTCATGTTTACCATATCTTAAGAAAATTTATATTCTTGTGGGAAGTGCAAGTTGGTTTTTGATAAATTAGAAAAGCGTAAAAGCGTAAAATGTCAATATGACTGAACATTCGATATAAACCAGTACCTACGTCTGTTTTCGTTGTCTGAATACATTGAACAAATTTTAGCACCATATGTAATTAGTTACGGAAATATCATATTTACATCTAGACAAAGATGACAATTCCGAATATGGCAGAAACTGTCGATGGAACTATATTGTAAATCAGTGTAGTGTCCGATTGTGATTTGCATATAAAGTAGATTAGTATTTCTCCAGTAATAACATGATTCTCGTGCAGATTGTGCGAGGAAACGATGGCGTGTAAACTTATAAAACATCACTTAGTCAAACAAGTGCTTCAGTTGTACTACAGTGTACTAAAGTGTACTAAAGTGGCGATAATGAGCAATGGCTTCCCTGTTGAAACGAGCAGTAACATTTGGACATAATTGGTCCAGTCTTATATATGCATCGTACATTTAATGAATCTGGTACTCTTCTGGAAACCACTTATTTATATTTTGCTGAATATTCGCCATTTATGTATGACGTTTAAATTATAACACCATTTTACGTATATTCCCAGTATTTTATCTGCTTACGAAAGTTCATTGTCTCAGACGGATGTATTAGTTAGTACTTGGTGCTAATACTAGACCACGCATTGACCTTTGAGCGAAAGAAATGCAGCAGTCAATAAACAGAAACAGCAGCTTGTATATATTATTCATGTCCGCAAACAAACTTGCAGTCTATACTCATTATTGATATGATCCTGATTTACACGCACGGTGGTAAGTTGCTTTATAAACACCAGATCTATATATCGTATTATTCACAAATTAGATCGGTATATTAATGTGCGAAGTTGCTTTGAAGTACATATATCAGACAGTCCCCAGAGTACAATTATTCTGCAATTTTGCTGTATCGAAATGTGATAATGGTATAACTCGATTTTAGACATGTCTTATTGAGTCATGAGAATATTTCAGAATAGAAAGTGAATATCACCCAGACGTAGGCAGGATTAGTAGCACCAAATAAAACATGAGACAGGACTAAGAAATCGGTGTTCATACATTTTCTGACTGGTGAATGTCTCAAACTAGTGCAACTTTTTGTATATCCGCAACATTGTTAGTCTCTGTTTTAATAAGTCTCTCTTCATATATTGATATGAACCTAAACTTATACTACAAGACAGTCTTGAAATGATTGTTTAGTTAAGCTTGCGTTGTGTTACCAACAAGTTGGATAATATAGTGGTAGTACCTACTAATTGATACTGTCTAGGCCTCGTGCAAATATTTGTTGATCAACACGAGATATATTGCAAATATTTGAATATTATTATCTTTTAATCAAATTCTGAATAGGCTGTAAGCGATGTAACATTTTATATCACGCTCGATTGATATTGTTCTCGATTACAAGGGGTAATGTCAACTAGTGGAAAATTCCATTATAACTAAATCTACAAAGGATTTTGATCGCTTGGTATAATGGGTGTTTATCCACCAAAGGCATTTTGTTCATATCATACATCAGCATGTAGCTAATAACTCTGAAATAATCCTATCTAGTTGGATAATATTACAAAATGACTCAATGAAGCTCATATTTGGACAGCTCCACAGTTTCATATTAAGTATTGTTATATTTTATTTCTTTTTAAACAAGAAGCATTTTTACGATAATTTCATTTGAACTTACTATTACTTTGTTGTATTAACGACGCGATGTACATGTACTTGTATAAATTAATATTTTTAATGAAGCCGGTCAAGGTGTATATTAATAATGCCAATTATTAAATGACTATCAATTATTAGCCCTATAACACAGCATTGCCCTAGTCTAATATTACGCATGCTTCCACTATATCAGGGCCGAAAATCTATATCAGGTATCAGCCCCGGGCCGGAAAAGTGTTATAAAATCTGATTGGCTAATAGACAGGGCCGAAAAGTGATATTAATATTGGCCCTCCTTTTAAGCAATCTGATTGGCTGACAGACAGGGCCAAAAAGTGATACAGATTCTTAGCTGAAATTACGGAGAATCGCATCTTACTCACTAAATTGTAAATAACTTTTTTATTACTGAACGGAAACATGTCATATTGGTAGTCATTTTCTTAGTTAGATCATTTGCTATAATTTGGACTACATTTGGATGCAAAAATCGGAAAAAAAAGGTTTTTCACATTTTTCGCAGTCTTTTATGTCTGTCTAGTTTGATTGCTAACGTTACATGCGAAGACAAATTTTAAATAATTGATACTTATTTAATTAAATTGTCAATAAATGGGTGATTTGATATTAACCCTATTATTTGTCCTCGGGACAGACGTATTGTCCCTCGGCCTTCGGCCTCGGGCCAATACGACTGCCCTCGAACAAATAACAGGGCTAATATCAAATCACCCATTTATTAACATATATTAAAAGCTTACTTACAGGAAATATCTTCAATCATAATTTACTACTACAATAGCAAAATAACTGCTAGTCTTTGAGCCCTTGATAACTGGTATCATTATTCAGTTGGTCATCATATTGAGTAAGATTACTGATACCAACACAGGGAAATGTACCTGACAATGGTTGGCTAAGTTTTGAGATGGTCTTTTTGTGAGCTTTAACTGTAATATGTTATAGAAAGAGAACGCCAACGCGAGGTTGCCTTATTTTATCGAGGGCGTAGCTCGAGACTTCATAAGACAAACGAGCGTTAAGTACACAGACCAGGAGTGGGAGGTTTTTTATGTTGACTAACTATAGTATAAGATTTCCTATATACCCTTCTGTGTGAAATACATGTGTATGCAGCGATGTTCGTTGTATTGTCTTCTGATAGGAACAAAAATGTCTTGTCAAGATAACAAAAGGCATGTATTGAGTAGAATATATTATGTAAGAGGAAAGAATTTGCTGTGCGTTGTAAACAGTCAATTAGGTGCCGCCATTTGATAGTATTCTGACATGTTCGTTACCCTTTTACGTTAATGATATTGCATACAGTAGCATGAACACTAGTTGGACTTGTACGTGTAATGCTTAGGTACATACATGTCGTATATACCTTATAGTTTTGGTACATGTTGTATTTACCATATAGATGCCATACTGGTAGGATCATAGTGGCTACATGTGTTTTCTTCATACAAAAAGTAAAGTCCTTTATTCTGTCAAGGCTTGCTACATATCATACATTGCACTAAATCGGCGTTAATTAGTGCATACTGATATATGAACATGCTCCAAGGTTATGTTGTTAATTATTTTGCTAAACATGGCGACGATTGCCTTTTGAAGATCAGCTTTGTTAGCATGAATATGCATTGAGTCAAATAGACGGGTGCATGTGCTCTGTATATCTTGTAAGAATATTAAAAACAAAGATTTTGGTAAATGCTTTATGCAATCAATACATGCAACCTGTCGCGTCTGCTGTTATGTGGGCCATATTGTATTGTTTGTCCTTTGTTATTTGTACTGTAAATAATTCTTGGTTTTGTATTATTTACAATGGGATCGCTGTTGTTCTTGAAGTACAGATCACTAGTGTCCATTCACAGCTGCTATGTGTAGCCATGACGTCACTGAATAGGTTCAAAATTGTTTTATTATCTCGGTACCCCCTGCTACACGTCGTTAAGTTGTTAGAAAATTGTGCTCTTAACATTGGAAACATGTAAATATTGAGTAGCTTACATACACCAACATAGATATATATCAGATAAATAAAACACGTATGGATTAATAAAAAAATAATTTAATGCACACAGCCTCACAGAGGCGGTAACAGCACAATGAAAACCGTTGCCATGCTCAAGTAGCAGTAGCGTATAAAATTATATTCATTACCAGAAGAGTGCATGCGAACTTATGTTGACCGTTTAACATTTAATGACTAGCTGATCTAATCAAGCAACATTGATGGTTTCTCAGAATGTTCAAAGGTTCACAAACATCATATATTCTCTTATATCCTTAATATATGTCTTACAAATTTGACTAAATAGCGAATATACCCGAATTATCAATCCGGTTGCTCTCAAAATGAGGGATAGCACGCCTGGCATTTATACACAAATACCACACGAGCTCAGTAAAATCAACATATCCAGACTAGTAGAAGCGGATCCGAGTGTGTCATTTATAGTTTATGAGATAGGGATATATATTCAGTAAATTAATTAATTGAAAATGTTAATAAAGAGTCAAGTAATGTCATTGTCTGGTGAACTTTGACTGGGTTTGTATAGTCTGTACGACCTCCCCACTATGGGGAACGCTTAACAGTCGATTGTTGATTACGTAAATAATACAATACTGTAACATTGGCTACCGTCAGGTTCACAACTTATGGCGATTGTCAATGTCGTCAGTTGCATCAGGAATGGATGATATTTTAAATGGAATGAATGCAATATAAAACTTCCTTTACATGTATATCCTTCTGTGTGTAATAGATGTTAATGCATGAATGCTCTTTATATTGCCTTAAACAGGAAACAAATGTATTGTCAAGATAACAAAAGGCATGTAAGGAGTGGAACATAATGATTATGTAAAAGGAAATTAGTTGCAATGCAATGTGCACTGTCAATTTGTTGCCGCCTTTAAATAGCATTGTGATAGTAATAGACAGGCGAATGTTCTCTGTATACATGTTTCTTTATGCAATTGTTAAAAACATCGAACAAAATGGAATTGCATGTTTCTAAATGGTTTCAAGAATCAATTAATGCAACCTGTCTTTTCGTCTATTTGCATGACCATATTTTATTGTTTGCTCTTCATTCTATGTACTGTAAAGGCTTTGAACATATTGTTTACTCTGGAATCGCTGTTATTATTGAAGTACAGATCACTATTATGGATTCACAGCTGTTATTTGTAGCCATGACGTCTCTGATGGGTTTCAATTAGTTTTATTATTTCGGTATCTTCTACTTCGCGTCGTTAAATTGTTAGGCAATTGGGCTCTTAACTTTGGAAGCATGTTTTGTATGTGTTTGCAAATCAATTGATTCTTTACCACAGTATGCCCCGAGAAGAGACTAAATATTGTTAATTGATTTTAAGTCAAAAAAATGTGCGTTACGAACCATTTTATATACTGACACTTTTCTCGCGAACAACGATTATTTGATAGTCTTTAATTTCACCTTAAGCGTCCCCATGTGAATCAATAGTCATTCCTTTAACATATTGGGTGATTATCTATTTTAAATACGTTAAGTGCACATATTTCCGGTTTAATAAAAGCAATGTATCGGGCTTCGACTAGGCCACACCTCTTTCTTATTGAATATATATAAACACACTATTTTAAGTACTAGTACAAATAAGATCAATGTGTTTAAGATCGAGCAGGTGTAATGCTGATAATTAGCATCAATGGTATCCTGGTATAATTAAGTATTCAATTACTGTTTGATGCCGTTCAAACATGTGAGATATATTGATACAGTCATGTTTGGTTATTGAGTAAATGGAATATCTTGCCAAATAATCAATCAATATAGTGTTTTCATAGAACATGGTATCAAAGAATCCAAACTACACTAATCTTCCTTATTCTGTATTTTGTATTTTGCTTAAGAATTGATTTTATGATAAGCTCCTAGTGATATGCCAACACACTGAGCCCCATTTTACGAGAAACCACAAACATTAAACTACATTTCGCTGGGTTAGAATTAGAAGATCGTAAGTAACACTTACGCCCTGATCAATTAATGCATATTTGAAATCCACATCATAATGCACTTCTGATGAGCCTATTATGATGAAAATCGGAAATTATCATTTTGACCAAACTGAAGTTGAAAAAGCTTTTTTTTACCGTAAGTAAAGAGTGATTGTCAGACAGGTTTTCTTGTTTTCTCAAAACAATGATTTGTAGTTACGACCTTCTCATTCGAAGCCAGCGATTTAGTCAGAGCAAATGGCATTTTTCAAAACAGTTTAGCCTACGTAGATATTGTTCAGGCAACGTAATTCATGTTTATTGTCTTTGATAGGAAATAGAGAATGTCGATTTAGAACACGTTGTCTGCCTACAGACAGAGATGATTTTTAATGCATGTTTATGTTGTTAAGTGTAGTCTAAACGTGGTGAATAATTTCAAATTACTGGCAGAATATTAGCTATACATAAATAATCGATCATTATGTCTCGCTGTGCCTTCAACATTTTATGTTTGGAAGCGTATTTTAGGACGAGTAATTTACTGATGAATGCCACTGCTTTATTGAAAAAAGGATGTGTCTTAACAAAGTAGTAGATCGCGGTGTTTAATTATTGTCAATTACGTTTTGTCCTAACCATTGGTCATTGGTTACAAACTAGCACTATCCGTTCAGCTAGCGTAATTCCTAAAACACTCTTACCATTTGACTAATCCGGGTTCGATCAAGGCACGGTATGTTTTTGTCTATGAAATAAGGTTATGTTTTCCACATCTTAAGAAAATATCGGTTCTTGTGGGAAAAGCAAGTTGGTTGTTGATAAAGTAGAAAAGCGTAAAATGTCAATATTACTGAGAGAGCAGTTCACGAACATGGTTATTTGAATTCATAAACACCTTCTCCTTGGCGTACTTGCATATATGCAAGCTCTGTATTTCTTCGTGGTAACCAAAACTGATGGCAAGGGATACGTAACTTTATACGATACTGGCCATTTGTATGTAGAGACAGCGCAATGTTGGGAAGAAAAAAACAACGCAGCGTAACAAAACCCGTTGGTTAATTAATTATTTAAAAGTCTGGATAGCATGGTGCTATGTTAGCAATGTAGCAATATCGGTGTAAAGTCGTTCTCAAATCGCCATTTAAAACTAGACCACTCATATTTACAGACCATCTCCACAAAAGCATTGCATGATCGTAGCCAAGGTTTCAGAAGTGCATGATTTATCCATCCTGACAATCTACTGTATGTTACACCATATGTATACTAGACACGTTACTAGACACGTCTTAAAGACTGTAGAAACCAGGGCAAAACTCGACAGACACACTGTAACGGTACGAGTCGTGTAACTTGATATCCAGTTAGACAATTACGTAATGGAACAGATAACATGATTAGATTGCCAATAAATGTTTAGCAACACTCGGTATCACTTATATAATTATGTACTTTTCTAGATATTGCCTACACTAGCCAGACTGGCTATCCGACATTTTGAGATCATTTGGCTCCAAGAAAATTTGATTACTATCGTTTTACTATCGCATTTTCATGAAACAAAGATATGTCTAGAATTAAATTATATTATTATATTCTGGAATTCCATATTCCATGTTTCTTGACAAATTAAAATAAAGAATAATACGGCCAAAACTATTTTTGAAATAAAGAATTAGCGGTAAATTGATACAAACTTATAATTGGACACAATGTTTGGTAACTTAGGTCGGGATATGTATGGGCATTGTTCTGTGTAATTGTGTTATGTTGTGTTGTTACTGTTTTCGGTGTGCTCGCCTGGTTAAGTTGAGTGTTTCCTTTTCTGTCTGGTTTCCTCCAATTTTTTTGAAATTTCAGAAATCATTTTTAGTTATTCATACCCAACTGGAGATGACTTGATTGGTAACTATCACAGGACATGTTAGAACTCAGTGATGAGACTATTCGAAAATGTGTTTTTAATTATTAGGTGTGTTGTTCATTCCTATATTACGCTTTAAACATAATAGCTAGACACATCTACATAAATGAAATAACGATTGAAAACACTTCAAGGCATAGGACACAGTCCGCAGTTTATAGATTACAGAAGGTTTTCTTATAATTCATTGCTATATGCGCTTTATAAAAAATGTTACTCCTTTACCTGTCGATTAGATTGTCTTGTTCTGTCTCATATCGTCTGGGATATTAATGGTGTTTGTCTATCCCACTTCTTGCAGGAGGAGGTTAGTAAATATAGAAGAATGAAACTGCATTAATGAGATCTTGTAACACGTTAGTGCTGACAAATCATCATCAAATTCGCGTCCCATCCATATTTACGGGAAAAGTTGGAACTCTTTTATTGAGGTACAGATATTGCATTGTAGGGGAAATCCATAGGCTTTCTTAAAATATTTAATCCAACCATCAGGGTATACACTAAGCGGCACTTCTAACGCTGCCACTTGTTTTTTCTTAATATCTCAAAATCCGTTCGAGATAAATTTATCAAATTTTCACCAGTTTTAGTTTAAAGCATGTGCCTTTATCTGCAATAGTCTATTTAGAAATTGATGTGTATGAAAATTCGCGGTAAAAGCGTAATTTACGTCACCCGAAATTATAAAGTCACAAAATTAAATAGCGTATTAATTAAGGGTAAATCGAGTATTTTCAAGATTTTATTTCTTTAATACTTTATATGTTATATAAAAAGTGTTCATAATAAAAAATATTCATCAACATTACAATTTCCAAGGAAACGAAATAGCAGTAGGTACGCTTAGACCGCCCCAAAATCTACCCGTATTATGAATAGAAACCCGATGTGTTTAAAATAATAATTTAACCTCAAATAAGGCTATTTGAATGATATAATTTAAAATTCTTCTCAATTATAAATGTTCATAGTATGTAGTAGAGTTAAATTTATCCAGTTTAATGCAATTTTGGTCACCCTAGATTTAAATTTCAAGTTGAGACTAACCCCCGTTATTCTTTGGAATCGTATTTTTTCAACAGGCACGTTATGGTTACGGTAAACACTCTTTGTTGCAGTAAAACCACATTTTTTTCTTTACTAGCTAGTTGTTAAATATTGTTAATGATCATTTAAAGACATGAGCAAATGAAATGTCGATATGCACAACTATTATAGGAAGGAAGGACATCTAGACGCACACATAACGACCAGGTGACCGGTATTGCGCGATAAAAAATGCGACTTTCAATTTCAGTATTCGGTCTGTTGAAGACGTATCATGCAATAGTCTATCGTCGGATCGAGCGGAAAATTCGCCAGAACTAGTGTCAAATATTGATATATACGTGTGCCAAATTTCATAACAATTCATAGAGGATTTTCAAAGAAACCTGAAATATATAAATGGCAGCGTTAGAAGTGCCGCTAAGTGTATATATGGCCTCTAATAGATTTCCGCTGTCAATAATTCATTAATTGGTTTTGAGCAATGTTTACTTGTTGCTAAATTTGATGAATGGGGCATAGCTCTTATATCATATATCATTCATATGCTTGATTTGTTTTTATTATACTATCTATTGGTTAGAGCGTCTACCTCGTGGTGCAGTGATATATTTGATAACAGACCGTAACACATAAAAGTCGAAATTCTTTTAATAGTCATTTACTTTACTTATCTAAGCAAGATAAGAATAATTCAGTAGTTGTATGTTGCTCGCAAGACAATCGCAACTGCCTGATTTTAAAGAAGCACATACCAGTCTTGCAAGCATCCCTTTATATATCCAATATAACTTGAATACAGTTCGAGCATTAACCTTTTGTAACTATCAGGAAGATATAAATGGTCAAGAGGAAGCACGGAATGACCATATCAATTTTAAAATATGCTTACAGTTGGAACGATATCAATTCATTGGCATGAACATACAGGGTGATCATTAATATATAGTAACATACATACTTTTAATAACTTTGTCAGATTTAATGATAGAGTAGTGGTTTGACCCTTATTCCAAAGCTAATGTGCCCAAGTTTTTATTCGATGTTGATAAGAAATACATGTTTTGTGAACTTGATGACAATAACGGCATTGATGAAGTAGTACACTTTCCGTGATTCAAGAAAATTTTGCGATAGAATTATTTCGCTGAAGACCGCATTTAAATGTGCCTCCTACACTCACCGGACATAAGCCCTTTGAATTTCTTGATCATGAGATTGGCTGAGGGAAGGAGTGTTTACTACAATACCAATATATTTAATTGATATGAAAACTACCATTCAATGAGAAATTGGAAGCATCAATGTGTAAAATGCAAGGAATTATTGGTAATTTATTACCTCATTTGCTGCTGATTTGGGCAGTTTTGCAGAAATCAGGAAAACGCTTCTAACATCTGCTGAGAAAAAAGTATAGAACATTTGAAAATGATATATATTCTGAATAAAACGTACATGTTTATGTTAATCAATGGTGTATAACAACAACTGTTATCTTAAAAACTGACAAAGTTATTAAAGTTATTTATGTTACCATATATTAATGATCACCCTGTACTTATAAATAAATTATTTCTATATATTAAAAGGTTACCAAGTCGGTAAAGATGAAACGCACCAACAACCTCAATTATTATACCATGGCGTGACATGTCAATAACAGTATAGGTCTCTCGTACGAATGTTTCCGTTGGAGCATTGGATTTGGATAATCATGACAGTCAGACAAATAAACAATGTTAAGTCTTTCAAAATTGTTAAGGCATACATTCAAGACAATTGGAGTGGTTGACTGGTTGAAAAATGGTACTGTTGACCTTAAGAGGACTGACGTAATAACGTTGAATAATTACCAATTTAAAGCATGTGCACAATCGTCCTGACACTAATGCAATCACAATTGTTTATTACGAGACGAGCAAGCAGTAATTACAGGGAAATTCATTTTCTCCAAATATGTCTGTATATTTGGAGGATACTCAATGCATGTACTAATATTTAATTATCTGATTAATTCCTAATTAAAACACTATGAACAAGGCATGAATGACCTAAGAATTAATAGTTTAGCACAAAAAATAGAGCCTGGTCAATGTTTTCACTATACCTAAATAATTAAATAATAGTTGTCAGACAGTTGTATCTTGATTTCTCAAAATATCGATTTTGTACTTCGACCTTCTCATTCTAAGCCAGTGGATGGTCCCCAGAGAAACACATTCGAGAGATAGAAAAACAACGCAGTGTAACATAAGCCGCTGGTTGATTAATTATTTAAATCTCTACATGTTATGATTCCATGTTAGCCATGTAGCAGTGTCGGTGTGAAGTAGTTCACAGATCGCCCGTTATAAATAAACCAAGTGATATATACTGAACAGATTTTCTCTAAATATACCGAAGACATAATTATCTCGTGTAGGCTTCTGTTTGGTCGTAGATATTCTTAGCTTCATTCTGATGCATCATTTTCTAAAACGGGTAATTGAAGACATGTTCTTATTTATGGCTTACGAGTTTATTTGTGATATATCCTAAAATAGCAAAAGAACGATTAAGTAGGACACTATAAAAAGAATTGCCACACGGGATGTCAATGTTCTTACAAATTTAAGGAGTGAAATGACAATCAGTGGATTATGAAAAGATTAGTATGTATACTATAAAGAATTGATTCAATGTTGACACAGTTATGTTGTCAAAGGTTAATTGTATTTGTAATATACTGTAACTAATTCACCAAATAATCAACTAAGGGTTAACCAGTATGCCCATGTTGCACCTGACTCTGCCAGCAAATACAAGCAAGTTGCGACATCTCTTCAGAGAACATAACATTAGCAAAGGTTGCAACAGGTCATGCTTTATCCAACCTGTAAATCGACTGGAAACGTCTGGTAGACTATCGAACAAACCAAGCCAAAGTTCGTTGGACATGCACATGGATGATCAGTTAGCCAATTAAGGAATGGAATTCGTAAAATGATTAGATAGCAAGCTAGCCGATTACTGTGAAACGACACACTCGGGTTTGCTTATATATTTTCCTAGATATAAACTACCAGACTGGCTATCCCATGTTTGTTTATATGTGTACTTTCTAAGAAATAATCTACTCTAGCCAGACTCGAAAACATTTGGCTTCAAGTTATTTGATTATTCTCGTGTTATCGTAAAAATATACGTAGAAATATATAGAGTTAAATTATTAAGAATGTTCTCGAATTTCCATATTCTTGTTACATAATAAATTGAACAGTAAACAACTCTGTTGACAGTTATTTTATTTATACAATGTAATATTCTTGTTATAAAAACTTTACAAACTTAAAAATAGTCCGAAATAATTCATAGCTTAAATTTTTCGCGGTAATGTTGATGCACTAATCTGATTTTTTGGATCAGGAATCAATGCTCAAATTACAGATTCACAAAACCGTCATCGTCATAAGACCGGTACCTCAATGTTTTAAATGGTGACACGATGTTTTAGTTGATACGCTCAATGCCTCCAATCTCAAAAATGCTGGTTTGGAGGGAGTACAATTTCAAAAATGCTTCCGCACCTAACTAAGGATTAGTACAAAAATATGAGTACATGTGACAGGGAAGGCAGTAACCCACATGTAGTCTCGTATGTCGGACACGTTGAGGAATCAATACAATATTGGGCAATATCAAATATAACGGAATAACTGACGACTGGACATTCCTCTTGGGATTGGAAAAAGACGAGAGTTTATAGATTACCAGATATGTTGAATGACACAACATCAGTAGCTAGCGTCTTATATTTCATTGTTAAATGCGCTTTATATAAATGACACTCCTTTAACGTATCGATTACATGGTCGTGTAGTGTCTGATATCGTCTGGAATATTAATGGTGTTTGTGTATTAGAAACCCATCTGCATGCACTCGTTAGTAAATTAAGAAGAATGGAACTGCATTTAAAGAGAGTTTCTCAAACAAATCGTCCTCCCATTCCCATGCCTGTCATTTTGTCGGGAATACTTGATGAGTGGTAGTAAGATATACGGTGTTTGTCAGTGTGGTACGGATGTTGCATTGTAGGGTAAATCAATATCCTTACTTATAATCAAAATATCAGGGCAGATATATAACCTTCTTATATATTTCTCTTGACACCTATTCATCAATAAAGTTTTTGGCAATATTTATTTATTACTGAATATGATGAATGGGGCATGGTTACACAGAATATAACTATATAGCATCATTTGTATACTTTTCATCTATAGTTCGCTGGCTATAACTCTAGCCTTTTATGTAAACAAAACAGTTGTTATCATGCATTTCCACACTATTACTAAACAAGGACTAGCGATATAACCTGCAGACTGAAGTTGTTCGAGCTTCTTCCTCGGAAATGAGTTGACTGGTGCGACGATACCAATAGACTGGCACAGATCAAGGTCGTTTATCCTGATGTGCAATCACAGTAATAATACAACTGTATATAAAACGTTACCCAGTCTGAATAGATGAAACTCGCCAACTACTTCAGCTTTTTCCTAGTGTGTCATGATACCAGCAGACTGCCTCTCATACAAACATTTCCGTGACTAATAACAAAATCATGCGAATCAGACAAATAAACAATATTTCAGTCCTTCAAGACAATTGGTGTGAATGGTAGAAAGATTGTGCTTTTGA
The DNA here is from genome assembly GCA_963678985.1 of Spisula subtruncata. NCBI lineage: Eukaryota > Metazoa > Mollusca > Bivalvia > Venerida > Mactridae > Spisula > Spisula subtruncata. Next base: position 57,989,471 of record OY787661.1, read on the forward strand.
CCTGCAATAGGATTATTACCGATACAAAAATAGTCATAATTATCAATTTGAAAAAGTACACACTCTTCCTAAAACTAATAAATCACATTTGTAATGAAGAGACGAGCAGGCTGATATTATAGAGCAGTTTGCGTGTTTGATCTTCCAAATATCGTAGCGTTCTAGTGGTATATATAGGTACCTAAGATAGTGCTCGGTTTAATCTGGTCAAGAGTCAGGAAACAGATAAGGTTTCTATTATGGATGCAAAATATGGTCAGTGACCTGTGTATCTAAACGCTACTACAACAAAAATGTCTACTACTACAAAAGTGGAAAACATGACTTCAGCCAATGTCAAGTAGGACATTATTTACCCTACCTGACGGAATTGCGCTCAATAGACCAAAATTAGAAGCTTGGCTGGCAGACTATACAGACTAAGTCAAAATTCGCCAGACACTTAGTGCTACCACAAGATTCCTGTTTGGCATGCAAAGTGAAGTTCTGTAGAATAATTCAGGAATGGAACATATGCGAGCATTAGATCAGCAAACCAATAAATGTTTAACGACACATTTTAGTTCGCATATACGTACATCTTTAGAAATACAATTCGCTAGGCAGCCTGGCTACACGACATTTTAAGATCATTTGGAGGTGTAATTTGATCATATTGGTTTTACAATCAAATTTCCATGGACCTGAACTGGAATACAATTATATTGTAGCTATTTGAAATTTCATTATTGTAGTTTCTTGATGAATTGAAATATCTTAAGCCATCAAAACCGATTTTGAAATAATGCATAAAATAATGAATTCACGGTAAAGTGTATACATTGACTTATCATTTAAAATGTTTCGTTAGATATGAAATTAATGCTCCTTTTCATTCCCGCAAGATTCAAAGGGGTATTGATGGTGTTTGCGTAACTGGTATCATATTTTGTGCAGGGGTTAGTAAATGAAGAAGAATGTAACTGCATTTATGAGATTTTGCATAACAATGACAAATATTTCTACAACTCGCGAGTCAGCATTTATTCTGGATTAGGGGATTGAAACCGATAATAGTGATGTACAGATGCTTCTTTTGGGTTAAAACTCACAGTTATACATTTAAATAATTTTGATATAAAGCTTTAGGATTTATATAGTTATAACTACTTTCACCTGATAACAATCTGCCAATCCAATAAGGTCATGGGCAATATTTACCTATTACTTAATCAGATAAATGGGTTACAGCTACAGAGTACAGTAATGATATATATATGCCATCATTTGTTTGCTTGATTTGCTTTATTATATCATATTTTGGTTAGAGCATCTGCCCTGGGAAAGCGGTGTCAGGTTAGATGATAGACAAGAACATATCAACGTCGAACTATTTTGAATGGTACTTTACTTTTATTATCTCAGCAAGACATACCAAATCAATCTTGAATACAGTTTGAATATAAACCTTTTAAAACTAATTCGGCAAATGTTAATGGTCGAGACGAAGTACAGAATACGATATTATCTAGGTTTTGCTTAAGTTGTGGGTTAGACAATACAGCACACATGACCATATCATCTCTAATCAAGGCTTATTTGGAAATGTGTAAAATGATTGGAACGCATTTGATCATTTTTTTTTTATTAAATAGTAGGACACAAACCAAAGCCAAACAGCTACGGCGGCAGCTCCTATCCACACTTGCAAGAGTCAGACATACTACATGCCATCCACATCCCCAATTATGGATGCTTCAAGCGAGCTTTATATGCTCACTCCGCAATGAATGACATACTCTGGACTTTGAACTTTATCTAGTCTGAAATAATGAAACGCACCTACGTATAGATGTACAGTGTATATATACTGAACTACTTATATTTGTCCCTAAATATACCGTATATGTAATTTCCTCTTTAAGGCTTCATACGTAGAACAAACCATCGATAGATAGCTTGTTAAATGGGAATATACGTTTTTTATATATGCATTATAAGCTCTTAAATGCCATCCTGAGAAAGCAAAATATTAATTAAGTAGGATATAATGATAGTATTGCAGCCTGTGACAATGTTCTTACAACACGAAATTGGACAATCAAGGGGTGGTAAATAGATTAGTAAATACTATAGATAAGTGATTTGATGTTGATCATGTTCTTTTATCAAAGTGTATTGTTTTGGCAAACACTGCAACTGGAATGAAATATCAACCGGTAACAGTTTGTCAAATGTCATTCGTTGACCAAACAATGGTTTCAAGAATTTTTAAATATTCACCAGAATGCCCTATTGCCATGTACATCTACTCGCAGCTGCGGGCAAGTGACGACATTTCCACAAATGGAGTACAGACGGAAGCCAAGGTCACAAAATTGCATGCTTATCCAACCTGACAGTATTGTGCTGTACCAAAATGAACAAGTTTGTCAGACAATGGGGTCCATATCAAAGTTCACGAGACACATACTGCGACCATATGACTCTTGTTTGACATGCAAATTGATGTTCGGTTAGATAATTAAGGAATCGACCAGATACAAACATTAGATCAGCTAACCAATAAATGTTTAATGACACACATGGGTTCACTTACTGTATATATACGAACATATCTAGAAATACAGTACGCCAGCCAGCTTGGCTTTTGAGATCATTTGGCTGAGTAATATGATTATATTACTTTTACAATCGAATTTCCATAGATTTTATCTAGAATAACATTTTGTTGCAACATTTTGGAATTTCATTATAGTAGTGTATTGATAATAGAAATACGAGGGAAGTTCGAAAGGAAATGCAACTCTATACATATATTTGTTGTCAAACTTGGCATTTTTGGTTTACATCCAGTAATCGGTCTGGACATTGTGCATGCTTTAAATATCCTTTCTAATGTATACTAAGCTAACAACCGTTCGAAAAACGTATATCATACTGACTAAAAGTATGACTTATGTCAAAGAAAGGACTAAACGTAGATAAAGTAAAACAATAATGGCTAGGCTAGATCAATAAATCATAGTGAATTATTTAAAATGCCTATAGGGATAGGAACACAGACCAAAATATAAAGGTCTTGAATGATGTCTTATGTTTCATTGTTAAATGCGCCTTTAAAATTGACAAAATGTATCGATAATGTTGTCATGCTGTGACTCATATCGTCTGTGATATTAATGGTGTTGGCCTACATGAAAACCTACATCTTGTAAAAGCTAGTAAAATAAGGAAGCATTAATGCCATTTTGTATGACATTAACACTGACACATCGTCCTCCTATTCGCGTGTCAGCATTATTTCGGAAGAAGTAAGATATATATTCGCCTGGTATGGATGTTGCATTGTAGGGGAAATTGTAGAAAGGAAGCCCTGCGTCTAGGATTATTGCAATACGTCAGGGTATACGTATAACCTCGTATAGATTTCCCCTGACACCAATCCGTCAATAAGGTTTGGGGCAATATTTGCTTACTGCTAAAATATGATAAATGGGGTAAGACTACAAAGTACAGTCATATAATATTTGGCCTCATTCATAAACTTGACTTGCATTTAATTGATTCGTTTTCTAGATTGTCTGCCTTGGATTTAGCAGCGTGACCAGTTCGATAATAGACTAGAATATATCAATGTCTGAATATTGTGAATGTTCATTTATTTTATTATCTCAGCAAAACATATACAATCAACCTTGAATACTGTTACAAATGTTGAATATAGTCCATAACTAATCAGGAAAATGTAAATGGTCGAAAGGAAGTACCGAATGTGATATTATAAAGGTTTTCGTTAATGCTGTGTGAGTTAAACTACAACGTACATGAACATACGATTTCTAAACAATGCTTACAGTTGGAACGATATATATCCATTGGGATAAACAAACTCATTCGTTTTATGTTAAAACATTACCTAGTGTGTAAAGATTAAACCTCAGTTATTCCCTTGTGTGGTTTGTCAAAAACAGTCTCTGTCACTCGTACGAATGTTTTTGTGACGAGTAAGTGAATCATACGAGTCAGACAAATAAATGATGCTTTAGTTCTTCGGAACGGTTAAGGAACACATTCCAGACAATTGAAGGAACTGGTAAAAGATGTTGGCCTGAAATAGAATTGGAGTGGTGTCCTTCAATCATCCAGTTGTCATAATTACCAATTTGAGAAAAAGGACACAATTTTCCTAAAACTAATGCAATCACGATTGTGTTTGACGATCCGACCAAGCAGATATTATAGGGAAGTGCATTTCTTTCTGAAACTATTGTTGAATATTGTTAAGAGATTTAATGCATTTTTAAATACTTTATCCTTGGGTTATTTCTTAATTAGATCTCAATTTATCAAGCATGTATGCATTTAATGCATTTTGTACACAGCTTAGAAATGTTAAACAAAAAATATCTGAGAGACAAACTATGGGAAAATCACTCAAAAATTCGTGCTAAGATTATTGTTATTCAGTTATGCAATGCTGCTAATTGTCGAGTACCAAATAAGGGAGTTAAAATTATTTCGTTCACTGGGATCGAACCACATCACTCCTACTTTAGACACTATAAGTCATGTGTCACTGAGCAAACACTAGGCCGCTTCCAGGACATGCCAGATCTGATAATCTTTTTAACGCATAACGTTAAACAATAAACTAAATAAGGCTTCTGATAAATACATGTCATAATATTATTTGCAAATACAAAAATACGAAACGTGCCTCTTAACTATGATTATGAAAACGATTTTCTGACGTTCGTATGAGCTATAATCTTTCACAGTATACATCAAACGACACAGGATAGAAAACAAAATGCTGGTTATTCTTCCCTCGAGACCAGAAATTGTTGGAAGTAGCCGCTGTTTGATGAATTATTTAAATGTCTTGATTCTAGATCAATCGTGTAGCGGTGTTGGTGTAAACCTTATAAATGTACAAATCCGATTATTTGGTCAAATGTCAGCTGATTTGCAACTTCAGTAAATACAAATGGAGTAGTTAATAGAAGGACATTGTTGATCCAACTAGACAGCATTGCGCAGTACAAAATGTACAGGCATGACAGCCTATACAAACCATGACAAAGGTCACCAGACACATACTACGTCCGTATGATTTCTCCTTAACATGCAGGTTGATGTTCAGTAAGATTATAAAGGAATGCAATAGTCTCAAATATTAGCCATACAAATGTTTAACGACGCACTCTAGTTCGCATATAAGTTTTGTATGTACATCTAAATAAATTAGGTTAGGCAGCTTGGCTTTACGGCATTTTGAAATCATTTGGCCGAGTAATTGGTTTGTATTGGTTTTACAATCTAATTTACATAGACTATATCGCTGGCTTAGAATGAGAAGGTCGTAAGTTTAACATCGATATATTGAGAAAACAAGAGAAAAACGGTCTGCAATTTTCTCTTTACTTATGGTAAGACAAGCCTTTAAAGCTTCAATTTGGCCAAAATGACAAGTTCAGATTTTCATAAAAATAGGCTCATTAGAAGCGCCTGGTACTGGAGATTTCAAATACGTATGAGTCTTATAAGTAGTAGTTACGACCTTTTCATTCTAAGCCATCAATATCTTGAATAAAGTGATACGAATTATATAAAATTAGTTTAGGTGGCTTTGGCTATTTCAATTGGTCAAGAAACTACGATAATGAAATTCCAAAATGTTGCAATATCTCTTTGTTAAATATTTATTGTATTTCTTTGGAATGTATGCTTACGTTATAAATTCGCAAAGGATTCACCGTCACGAATGTGGTAGTTCCAGGGCTGACCAGTCTCCAGTGCCAGGATCATAACTTTGAATGTGTAGTATGCGTACATGTACGTCTGCTATTCTCTCGATAAATAAATCAAACAATCTATCGATTAAATTGTCTTGCTCGGTCTCATATCGTCTGGCTTATTAATGGTGTCTGCCTATCTTGAAATCCATTTCCTGATAAAGTACTACATAGAGAAGAATGACACTGCATTAATAAGATTTTGTACTACATTAAGACTAACAAATCGTCCTCCCATTCACGAAAAAGCTGTTTGTCAATAATAGAGGGATTTATGTGAACATGGTATGGATGTTGCGTTGTAGGTGGAATCCAAAGCCTACTTTAAAGAATTAATCAATACCTCAGGACATACATTGCATATCGTATATATATTTTTTTCCCTGACAACAACTCGTCAATCATGTTTTGGACAATATTTACTTTGGGCAATATTAACTTATCGCTTATAAAGATAAATAGGGTACGGCTTCAGCGTACATGTATGTTATAGCTGGAATCAAGTGTATGCCGGCACTTTTTTAGAGTGTGTGTCTCGGAAACGCGGTCTAGGGCTGGATAATAAACTATTTTGAATTGCTATTGACTGTTATTGTCTCAGTTTTATTGAAGACATATCCAATAAATACAAGCAGTAACCTTATGTTACCTTATGCAACGAGGACGTATAGGATTAAATGAAGCTTTTGCTTACGTATTGTGGATTGAAATACAACACAAATGGGTGTTTAACATAAAGTGATAAATCCAGAACCTTTACCTTCCTATGTGTTAGTATATATATGTACTTGTTTTCAATGACGTTTAGCCACCGATCAATATGCAATACACTACCATAGGATACAAATACACCATCTTCAACAATAACCACATTTTGACATATCAAGTATCGAGTATATATCAATTCTAATACAGGTTTATTTATGAACGTACACTGCATGAAACGTGACATATTAAATAATTATTTTGTTTGTGATATTATTAGTCTTTATCACGACTCCCAATTTATAAAAGCGTCACTAGACTGATGGGAAGATTAGAGAATAAATTCCAGACAATTGAAGTGATTGGTAGAAAGATGTTGGTGCTGAACTGAGATAGGATTGGGCCAAATACCGTTATAAATCTATCAGTCTCACGATTACCAGTTCACATAAAGCAGACAATTTTCCAAGAACTAATATGATCACATTTGTTTATGAGATGAACAAGCACCTACTATAATGATGTTCAATTCTTCTAAAACTACGAGTGATTATTCCAGTATTATAACAGTAGTAGATTAGTAGGTTAGGTTCTGTGGCGAATGTAAATAGTTTCATCAACCCAGGTGGTCTATATTAGTGCCGGTAATGGGCGCTCGGGGTCAAATCTTATAACTAGTGTTACTGGTGCAACAACCCTAGCCCCTAGCTTAGTGGTTTGTGTTGGACCAATGTCAGAAGAATGACTCTAAGTAATTTCAAAATTACCGAGTAGAGTCGGTGCGAGTTAAACATCTATAACATACATGTGTTAATGGAATGTACTAGCTGATCACAGGGTTTTATTCAGAGGTCTGGGTAAACTTCTTAGAAACAAACCAGACGAGGTAGATGTCAATGACATATAACTAAACAAGCTGAGGTTTATGTTAGACAGGTAATGCTGTTAACATACACTGTTATATCTAGCTGACATAATAACATGATGATTTATCGATGTTATCATTATAGTTCCTACTTTATTAAAACCATTAATATGTTCGATATGATATCAAACAGTTAGATATACGATGTGCTATCGTACATTTAGCAATATAATATCAGAAATATTCACGGAGGATGTAATTCCATTAAGTTTATGTTGATATCAACCACGAATCCTTCCACTAATCAGTCGGCTTCCGTTATACGTAATTTCCATTTTGACGAAAACACAATATTGCCGTTTTACCGTCAACCAAGAAATTTGATGACAGAGAAAATGAATGTTTCCACAGTGTGTTGTCGTTACAAGACTATTTCTATTCCGCCATTTGGAGAATTTGTCCTGACACACTGCCCAAGCAGTTTGTTCTAGAACTATTAGTTCTTCGTGTGCCAGACAAGGGTGTTTACTATAAAGTCGCTTCCTTTGATCAAAACATAACCCCTGTCCCTGTCAACCAACTACCCGGGCTGTTATAACATTGACGGAACATAGAATACGGTATACATAGTACATTGGACATCGTTCTGTAACACCTAGGCTGGTGAACTGCAAGTCTTGTTTGTGATGATGTTGTTCATTGTGATTTTGAATAGTGCTGATAATAGAAGTTTCTACAATTCAATGTATCCCATTGGATTTATTCGACGTTTGTGCAAACTACTTAAACATATTCACAAACACATTGCCATTGACAAGTAATGATACAATAAGAATTATTAATGAAGTATATGGATTTATAATTTATTTACTATGACAGGAATGGTTATCACGAAGAATATTTTCATGTTATCTGTATGAACATCAAAGACGATATTTGAAGATAACAAATTGTTTTCCGAGAGCCTATTGAGCTGCGTGAATTCAGCACACTCAAACAGTATTTGTTCAATCGAGAACAGATTGGTGCACATTAGAGTTAATGCCGTTTTTCCTTTATGACACTTATGAGGTGTTAGTAGAACAGTGGCCGTTAATCGGGTTCTATTTATTGTCGTCTTCTTCTGCATTCTATGTGTGTCACAAATGTTTTTGATTTGATGAGGAACTACTAGTATAGCTTGTTGCGTGGGTCAGCGGTATTTCCAATACTTTTTCTAAAGGGTCGAGTTCTAGTATATGCATCAGTGTATCTGTATGGTGTATTCTTGATATACAGAGTGCTGTATTCTGTGATAGGGTGATTTATCGTCCGCATCAAGCTGATACGTTGCTGAGTTCATCGTCACATGGTGTCTATTGTATGATATCCACTAAGTGACAAAGACATATAAGTTTGTTAGGCATATAAATGTGATGATATTTCCTTACCTTCTCGGTCTATTTTATTTGGTTTGATCATATTGTCTGCTGTGGCATTAGATCATCAGCCATCACCGATTCTGTGAATGAGATGTTCTTATAAAACCCGTAGGGATAGCTGTTATATTCGTATTTTATTGAGATGCACCATATCAATTTATATTAGCAAACCAAAAGCACTAAAGCAATTCAATCGACGCTGTAAGCAAATGTCAAAACGTCAGTTTTAGCATAAAATATAGTATTTGCATCGAGAGCATATTCAAATATGATTGAGAGCATATGCAAATATGTTTAACAGTTCATACAAATATTTCTCCTGTAAATGCGAATTTTCTTAGAGTGAATTATGTAGTTTAATGCCTTACACACTATAATTTATGCCATATTCAATCACACTGTATATTTGCATTGGCAATTCTGTCGTTTTAAACTGTATTTGTGAGCAAATTTGGTCGGTTTTAACACAATAAACATTGCTACTTGAACAGTATTTTATCAGGAATTAAAACATGCACGAATGTATGCATGAGTACCTTACTGTAAAACACATATGCTCATTACTTGGTGACTAAAACGCAATGCGATTCAATTGTTTGGTCGTATTATCAGCGTCATTGCGGCAAAGTTGTTAGTCCCTACGGGAGTGATTTGTGTACTGATTCACGATGAAACATGAGCAACCTGGTAACAATCAACCTAAGATGACGGATCAAATGTGGAAAAGTGTTGTTGGATAAATTACAGTAGATGAGCTTGGTCTGATTTGCGGGTTAAATATAATATGGTGGTCATATTGGACACCAGTTTGGATTCTGGACCATTATGCTATCTTTCCAGAACAGCATATCTTCACAAAATCACTCTTCGTTTTACTAAAACAATACATTAGATCATAATTTTTGAGCAATATTTTATAGATCAAAATCATGTAACCATCACTGTAAAAATAAAACGCAGGTTAATAATAAAGTTGATACTATAAATAGAACTGTATCTGATATCTAGATACGTCAGCACCTATATGTGCTGAATATATCATCTTCCAGTCGTTCATGTCAACGACATTCGTCAAAACAAATATATCACTGAATTCCATATGTAATTATAAACTGTCACGATAAAATACCGAGAGCTGAAATGAGTCACTAACACAGTGTGTTATTAGATTTACGGACACCAAGTTTGTTAGATCGTGGTGCCAGTACGTCAATTGTCAGAGTTATTCTGTGATTAACGAGTTTATGTAACTCATCTGTAACATATTGTGGGGCTCCGGGGACAGTGTCGTGTTGCTAACATATGCCATCAATGCTGTAGGCAAAGGTTTGTTGCATATGTGACCTGTTGCCCTGACGGTTAATGAGTTTGTTAACTTTGTATTTGAAAATCAATTTATCTGACTAGAATTCCACGCGATACATGTAACGTTCTCATTAGTATAGCAATCAGTGTACGGTTACCAAAGATTCCGATGATATCTCTTTAACTGCCATAAAATCACAAACACGAATGTTTACATGTCGCTTAGAAGAGATTGGCATGTAGTGTTGCATTAACAACTCCATTGGAACAAAATCTAAATCTTAAATACATTTAAACTACACGCAATACGAGTACCTATATGGGAAAATGTTGTAGAAAAGTATTTAGTTGTTAACAAAGGAAGTATATAGGGTTCTGTATACAAAAACAAATGTTACAAAGTGTGGTCAATTATAACAAGTGCTTGCCACAAGGACAATCATAAAATTGTACATACATGTATTAGCTAAAGACTTAAAATATCTAATATTGCTGTGTTTTATATCTTCAGAGAATTGAAGATCCGTTCCTGCGAGCTGTGATGTTGACACTGGGTGACAGGTACACTGACAATATGGATGTCGTCTATAGACTGCTTATTAAATTTATTCTCGAAAATCTGGACAATGCTCTCAAGGAAGCAATAGCAGCATCTAGTGCTTCAAACTCAACGTGATACACCGTGATCTTCTCTTGATGTGGAATTGAGTTTTATTGTGAACGAAGGCTAAGTGTTATCATTGTTGGCGTGTACAAGTGTAGCATTAAATATGGGAATTCATGTCCGCGTCGGATCTATCATTGATGTCCAGATTCAAGCCGACATTTCATTCAATATTCGATGATGGCGTATACTAATGCACAATGTATTTAGATCAAATATGAAAATAGTTCTACAACTTAAACATGTAATTCCCTCTTTCTCAACACAACAAACTCCCAGACGGTATCCGCCGTCGCTAACGGATTGTGAGAAAACGCCAGATTTCACATTTATTGTTTAGCAGTCGGAGTATAGTTCAATTTTAACCCTGAGCCATGACCTTTTAGACGAGTCTATTTGTGCGGGTAACCCGTGATTTATTTATTTCAATAGTCATGATTTAAAGATATGCTACTTACTAATGTATGTCAAAGGTGGCAGTATCAGTGTTTGGGAAAATAATCCGTCACTTAGCTAATACACTACATGGACCGTATATATATCGATTGTCTATCTAACTCCATGTACATTATGAAGGTATAAAGCGTAGTATATGTATATGTCCAAAGATTGTGGAACATCGCATAGGCTTGGTTCCCAACAATAATTACGATACTGTGAGCGCAGCGGGTAACCAGTGCATAAATAAAATGACCTTGAGCGAAGTTGAATAACGAAAGTAACACTGTTTTGCTGTTTCGCAGTTATAAGATACAATTGAACGAGATTTTCGGTAAGAATGAATATCTTATAGTTTATTTGAATTACCTGTATAGCGATTTTTCTTCAGCGCCCGTATTTTATGCTGAAACAACGAGATGCAATGTTCCACAATCTTTGGCATATAGACATAGAGTACGCTTTATACCTTGATAGTATACTATTAGCTCAGTGACGGAATTGTTTTTATATTTTTTTATTTTATTTGTTTTAATCGTTTGCGGACCAAACACTGATACTGCCACCTGTGATGTAAGTTATATATCTGAATAGTCATTCCTACGCCAATCTATATCGGCGAATGGATTAAACTTTAAAAGTGCAGTCACGGCTCAATGCTCGAAATATAACTATAGTGGTTATTATTATTATTAAGTATCTGGTATGAGACGTCCATAAGTACACCTCCCAAAAGGGATACTCTCTTTATTTCAGTTTCCGGCACGTGGAGAAACAAACGTTGTCGCTTTAGCCATCTTGGTAATGGCAATGATACTGTGTGACTGACGATTCGAAATGTTAATTCACGACTCGACAACATTTCGAAGTTCAAACCGGTTTTTGTTGTTTCATGTTTCGTTTTGATGCATTTGTGGTTATTGTTTTTTAGTTTTGTTTTTATTAACAGCGCATAAATTGGGAATTAACGGTTCGAAATGAGCAGTTAGCAGTTATTTCGTAGAATTGGAAACGCCCATTATGGTCGCAGATAATCAATGTTTAGTTTTGTATTTAATTATGTGTAACGATTGTGGCGATATTACGTGTGTGCTTTGTCAGCGGTCTCAGCGTACACGCGAACATGTTTGTTTGTCTTGTCCGGATAATTTATTTACTATATGTCGAATATTGGCCTGAATTTTCAGAATGATACGCAAAAATTGTATTTACCTGGAACTGAAATTCAGGAATTGTTTGGTTACTGTATAAGGAACTTTCAGCATCGTTGATGTTGGCATGCATGCGACCGCGTTATAAATCGCTTACTACATACGTTTCATTTGTTAAAGTTTTCTAAATATAATAATACCGGATGAGATTGTACAATACATACAAGCTGTTAAGAAATTTACCCGTATATATTTGCTGCACTTTATTGCTTTAACGTTATTCGTACTTTAATCACAAGATGATTGTCTAGCATATGGTAGAGTCTAATTTTCTAATTCAATTTGTCTTCAATAAATCATGTAAGTACTTTGATAAGGGTCAACAAATTTCTTGACGGATATTTGGAAAATTGATCAATTCTACCGAGGGAATTTCAGAAAACAAAATGTAAAATTTGCAACAGAATATAACGGATTGCAATCAAAAGATAAGTAAACACATTAATTACTTAATGATCCAGTAACGATGTTAATCATTAGGTTAGAGCATCGCAACGATGATGGAATGAGTTTGCGGATGGCTTAGAATAACACGGTCGTAAGTGCTACCGAATAATACTCATACATACAAATTTAAATGGAATCTGCATTACAGGGCGCTCATTATGAGTACTAGTAGCCTATTTTCATGAAAATAGGAACTTATCATGAGGAGCAAACTAAAGTCCAATGAGTTGTTTTCCGTAAGTTTGTTCTTGTTTTCTCAAAATATCGATTTTGTACTTACGGCCTTCTCATTCTAAGCCAGCGAGATGACAAAGTATAGCGATTTAATATCGGGTCAAACAGCAACAGCTCAGTATTTTCCAGGTATAAAGTTTCCAATAATTTGAAGAATGCCAATCGTGATATAGTTAGTCGGAATATTTTCTAATAATTAAAGGACATATTGACTTTATTAACTGAATACAAACATGCGGATAATGGGGACATATTTAGAAATAAAATGATGATCCCTTTAACAACTCAGTCAATAGAATGACGTCATTGTCCATTGAAAGTTTGTATCACCCGATGGTCAGACGTTTACAAAACATATTAATTAAACATCTAGATAGCTGCGTCTATTCTGACATTTGTTTATGAAGTCTGGTAGCGGATATTACTATGGTATTAAAAGAGAAATATACATGGAGTTTAATTAAACAGATTGATTCCAGTAACATGGATATCATACAATGCGCATGCGTCAATAAATGCTGACTAGTAAACGTAGCGTGTGACTATGGCAACGTGATTCATATTTTGTTTTAAGGACAAAATATTCTCCAGCTGTCTTCATTTACTCATAATAGAAAGTACATACATGTACGTTTTGCATATGCAGTACGTCACCTGTTGACCAAATGTACATAAATATTGTCTCATATGTGTAGTTGCTTTAGAATTTTGTCAAATGATTTTTAATGTTTTGAGTTGCGAACAATTCATAGGCATACGTTGAAATGTTGAAAAGTTTGCGTTTAATTTTACTTTATTAAACACTGATTCCGTCGCCGTGTCCTTATGAAGTTACTTACAAAAATCAAACGTTAGCAATTGAATGTGGATATCGGGTTTTAGCAGTGCGTATCCCGTATCCCTAAAACGCGTTCTGATACGTGCAGGCGATGGGAACCCAACTACTTCCATTGCTTGGGAAAATCGCGGCTGGACTACCTTTTGGGTATATAACTGTATAAGAAAGTAGTCGAAACAATTTGTTTCAAGCAATTCGTTAGAATCAACGAAAATGTGTGTAGAGTGGTGTATGTCTTGCCTCTGTGCACCACTTGGGTAAATTGACGCGATACCGAGAACGGAGTGGCGATTTTAACCATGTTTATACATGGACAAGTTATTTCCCTTTTATTGTATTGCAGGAATTAAATTTACTATTGTGACATATCTTTATTGAATATTATACTGTGTTATATGTGTATTATTATGATTATATAAAATGGTTAATATGATTTTGGTACATGTATTGTTGAAATGATTGTGGGTGTGTTAGTTTAAGTATGATCAACTGTAAAACTCTTGGTTTCGAATCCGTTCCAAACCAAAAGAACTCAATGACTCGATTGTACAGTATATATGTTCTACATGTTCTAAAATAGTCTTGTGTTTCATTATTTTGTCTATAATGTTACATATTTTGTCTTTAAAATTGATAAATACAAGAAGCATAGTTCAAGAAAGTGTTGAGTTTACTATATTTAATGTAATGTATCCACTAACGATCCGTAAAGGGTGGAATTTTGCTGTGGTAATTTTACCAGATTTATGGCCCTTTGTTACTTCTTTCATTATATACCCCAATGGAGGCACCCATAATGCTCACTAGTACGGTGTAAAAACAAGTATAACGGATTATACTAACAGTTCAATACCATATTAAAATCTACCTTTTTAGTTAATGGTTTTGATCTTTTGGGTACACATAAGCGATGACGTCACTGTCAATGTATCCTAAATGGACTATACAACGATGAAGAATAATGTCTCTGATGTTTGTCCATTGATAATTTGAGTTTACACAGCGACCGAAATCATCTTACCAAGTTTTCTAAAATTGCATCCAAACCAGTACCAACTTTCCTTTCATAAAGGAACCAGCAAACCTCTCCACAAGTGGAAGAAACTCGACATTGGTGCCAACTTTTGTTTCAATGATATGACCTGCATCCTTAATTGAACGGAAGATAACTGGATAAAGGCGCCCAGTAACGCTTTGCTTAGGCAACGTGCACTTGTCATCGTAACTACAAAACCACCTTGATATTCTAGACAAACGACGTGGCTTGAGGAAGCATGTTGGAGAGTTTTTTTACATTGTAGCCGTACATAATTACATGTTTTTGTGAAACCAATGTTGAAATGTAGTTTAGATTATAAAAGCCATTACTCATCTGTCACAATTGCAATTTAATGTTACTGTTTTTGTGACAGACAAATTAAACATCAATACATCAGCGTATCACGTTGCGTCACAGATACAAACAATGCTATTGTCCTTGGAAAGTGTTGTTCCCATTTAACTTAAATAGTCACGTAGACAATTTTTTTAATGCGAAGAAAAAGAAGAGGAAATGTCCCCTACCAATTATAAGTACACAGATTTTCCAACCTTTCAATGACTTATCTATCTGTCCATCTACCTGTATCTACACAGTCATTTCATAAAAAAATAATCACACAAAAATGTCAGAACATTTAGGGGCGTTTGCAGATGTTTATATCAGAGAACATTGAATCTGTGTTTCTATAGCGGCGGATATGCCATTAAGCTCGTACATGTACGTATAGTCGTATATATTGTAGCTAAGTGGCAATAAAATATCTCACAGAAAAAAACGCATTGTTAGCGTAATATATAGAGCGTCCGCTCACAAGTCACCCGAGATTCGCTGGTTCGAACACTGTTTCAGACAGGATGCTGTTACACCACTTGTGACATGGACGGCGGTTATAAGTTGATCGTATTATACGAATGGTAAAATGGTGCGGATTCTATAATTCTGTGTACAACATGGAGGTAAGAGGTTATGTTTAACGCTTTCTATACGTTTTAAAGTACGAAAGGACTGATATACGTAATGGTTATTGAGTAAGAGGTATTCCTTAATATGAACAACTAGCGCACGTGAAAACGTGAACACCTCGAACGTAAAGCGTTCGAGGTGTTTAAGTTTCACGTGCGCGAGTTGTTTATATTAAGAAATACCGAAATACGAGGTCAATAACTGACTTGCACAATTGTGTATAAAAATGCACATGTCATGATGACATGGGATAATAAGATGCATGCGAATTTGATACAGGCTCTTATATTTTGGATGGGCATAAAGCCATTAAAATAGACGTCCAGCACGGAGGATGTTTACAGTGTGTCTGCATGCGTCAAGACCCAGGTAAAATCGTATTGATTCTTTAAAATTGCATAACTGTAACCAAACAATAAACTTGTGATTGTATTAAAGTTAAAACCATAAATGAACATTGTATTTTTTACTGTTTTTGCGCTGGACGTCAAGCAGATACGGATGCTGCAAACAAAGTTTTCGCGCCAAAATTGTGTTACGGGGTTTTGGTTCGGCACCGTCGATATGTCAGCTCGTGGAGTTGTATACTCGCACGGGTTTGAACAACTGGCGCACGTGCGCGGGTTAGTAAGTTGACATGAACATCTTGTGCACGTGCGCGGGTTAGTAAGTAAGATGAACAACCCTTCGCCGGGTTGTTCATGTGGGTTATTAACCTGGGTTAAACAAATAAACAATTGTGTAATTGAAGAAATTGTTTCACGAACTTTAGCAGACGTAGTACTTGCTCTATCCACCAGAGTAGAAACTTCAAGAAACACGTGTTCTATGTGGTTAAAAAAACCGCACACCTGCCTTACGTTCATTAACAAAAACGTCCGCCGCGAGAATTAGTTCGTCACGCGAACTACTTATTGAACGATTATACTCGTTTGCCGCAAACAATTTCAATTTTAATGGCCTAACTTCTTCTATTAGATTTTCAGCCGTGGATTGAAAATTAGGAACTCAGTAATACTTCTTTCGTGTTCTATTAATTCAGCTTTGGTATCCACACTGTATCACAAATGCAAAACACATACAATCTTCAATTAATGTGTCATAAATTAAATAAAATATTTATCTATCCGCTATCTTTGTTCGCTTGGCGAGCTATGTGTAAAGGTCGTTCGCGATTGGCTAACATGTTCGTGGCGAACTTATCGTTCATTAACGCGAACTTACGTATTGTTCGCGAACGTTGGCGAGCGTTTTCGTTAATGAACGCACTGCTGTTCTTGCGCGAGTTTCACGAACATAGGGGTCTGTAACGTCTTCCACCCCATTCACTGTTTACAGATAACAGGGGCAGAACTCTTGTCGAGATCGTATAGTCACCAAGTTTACAAATAGCCCTGAGACGTTTGCGAAATAGATGATAACCACCTACTGTTTTATTCATTAGCTAACTTATACTTTTTTCTACAAGTTATAATCATGTTTTCACGTGCGCGAGTTGTTTTTATTAAGGAATACCGAAATACGAGGTCAATAAAAATTACACACACCGAAAATGTACCGCTTTTGAAAATCTCGACACATTCAAGCATAGGCGCTTACCAGGCGCTTACCATACTATACGGCACTTCATGCGGTAGTGACAAATAAAACAAGGACATGGGCAGATATGCGCACAACTTTAAAAACTCTGATCAAATGCTTACCTCTGAAAAATAACACGAACGCTAGTGAGGTCATTTTATTATTTTCCATCCCAGAAATTGACATTTGGCTTCCATGTTAGCTAATCCGAAAACACGCGATAATACAACCAAGTTCATTTTAGTATATTTACTTCTTTTCTATTTGATATGACTACTCCGATGTGTCACATTATGTAGAAAATATTTTGTAAAACTTCTTTTTTAGCCAATTTTATGTCAGAAATGCTATTATTTTTACGTATTCATTAATATTTATGAATATGCAAATGAAGTAATCAATACTAAAATGATCTAAACATGCAGGGTTATTCATTACAATCATTTTGACATCATTTTGACTGATTTCCAGTTACAATTGACCAAGATGTATAGATTTTAGTAATCTACTCACAAAATTGCATGGCGGCCATTTTGAATCCAAGACGGCCGCCAAAATACTGACATGAAAATTTGAGGGTAAATTTTTTTCTGAAAGTATATGGTCTATATAATAAAATGAAACCAAAAAACTAGAGTACAGGAATATTTCAAACTGGACCCATATTTTTAACCATTCAAAACACACTATAACATTGGACTACATTTAGTCAGAGAAAAAGGCATTTTCCAAATCACTTTGACCTTAGTAGTGATTGGCCAGGCAACGTAATTCATGCTTATTGTCTTGGATAGGAAATGGTGTATGCCGATTTAGAACACATTGTCTGCCTACAGACAGAGATGATTTATAAATGCAGGTTTATGTTGTTAAGTGTAGCCTAGACGTGGTGAATAATTTCCAATTACTGGCAGAATATTAGCTATATAAATAATCGATCATAATGTCTCGCTGTGTCTTCAACATTATTGTTTTGAAGCGTATTTTGCAACGAATAATTTACAGATGAATGCCACAGCTGCACTGAAGAAAGGTTGCATCGGACTGCATATAGAATAACGGCATACCTCCATGTATAATACAAGAAATTTAAATCTGCTTACTAAGCTCTTTGTCTAAGGCCCGTATTCACATGTCGTTCCTCCACTCCAACTCGACTCACCCTAACCTAAGGGAGCCTCAAGTGTAGCTGGAGTGACGGTCGAGTTAGTGAAGCTCGAGTGGAGATTTGGTATTCACATACATTTATCGACTTCCACTCTCTCGAGCGGGTGACCGTTATAATACATGGTACAGTCCGACCAGGGATACCTGACAGTGACGTCATGTTGTATTTACAATCAAATGTTTAATTTATTAATCGTCCGCAAAAATGTGGATTATCAGTTTATTTCTTTACCAAAAATCTGCATGATATCGTGGCCGAGTGGATAACGGTTCCAGTATTAGTAGATTTTCTAATTAAAACATGCCGAGTTCGAACCCCGTCAGCAGAACTTTTTATGCTTATTTTTATTTTATTTACACAGTACTTGTATTGAATGATGTTTGAGTAAAAAAACACCTTTGTCATTTCACTCAACTTCAAATGAATTTATTAGCAAAGAACCAGTTTTAAATTATAGCAGGGAGTCTTTGAAGAATTCAGAGAAACCAACAGCTATCCTAATCGAGTTTTCAATTACACGAATTCCGCGGGTTTAAATTTAATAACAATAAGACAAAAACTTCATTTATAAAATAAAAATCTCAATTTATCCAAGGGTATACATTTTTCGTTTATAATACAAGAAAAATGTTATAGTTAATGGCTATCACAAGCTTTGAACTTAGATTGCCCGAATGAGAGTCATCAAACACATCCACAGAACCACGCATTGGTTGATATTTATGAATTGGCAAGCACATAGTTCTATATAGTATGGTCCTCAATCTTTTTGGGGATATACCCTGCTTATTTATAGATTGTTTACAAAATAACGTAACTGTCAAAAATCGTTGGTCGGATAGTAGGATAGTAAACTGTGTAAACAATCCATGATAAATTATTGAATAGGGTTTTTTTAGTTTCAGTGCATTTTCACGATATAAACAAAGTCAAATTCTTATTTTGATGACGTTTATGTTATATGAGATGAATACTTATTTGAACTAACAAACAATAATATCATATCAATATGAATTACACAGACCGATGGGCAGGAAGTTTCAGATTAATAATTTAGAAATCATATGAAATAAAATCGATTAATCTTTTTACCAGTAGCTCACTCTCCTGTGCCATTTATAGAGCAACTTACTACAGATACAACGCAGGAAAGTCAGGTCACTTGAACGCCAATACTTCCTAGAATGTCATTTTGAGAGCGACCATGATGTATAAAAATAATTGAATACATATTAAGTGTACATCTAGCTTATACATGTACTAATTTATTTAAAGTTGATTGCGACACATTTTTTACAATTGATTTCAATCATTGTTGACACACAATTCTTAATTATATTCATCGTCTTAATTGTATCAATAAACAAAAAGAGAAGAGCTCCAAACTTTTGCCTTTTATACCGAACGTCTTGTGAGGGCATATTCCTCATATTTGCATGTTTATGTGCATTGAGAAAGACTAAAAGAGATGTTCTGTCCGGCAAAATTTATGTTTAATCTTCGGTGTGGTGTGATATGGGATCGAACCCAACACTCGACACGGGCACTCTACACTAGAATATCCAGGCGAAATTCTTGCACACTAGTGATTGCAACGGAAACAACATACATGTTTGTGTTACAAGTGACCACGTTTTTATTTTAATGAAACTATTTAAGTTATCTTCACGGGATTAAAAGCAATAAAAGGCAATGATTAAATATATCAATCCATATATAAATTTACATGTATGCATTTTTGTAATCATGTATATTATACACATGAATACAATACACCATGTTATTTATTAACATCGCACTAAAAGTACTAAATTTAAATTCCACATATTTCAGACATGTACCGCAACTTAACTTTAAATGGTTCCAAAAAAGATTCTGTAGGTTCACAAAATATTACAGAATTTATATTACAAAATGTGTATTTAAGGTTTGTTGGTTTATTTATCTTGAAAATACAATAACTTTATTAGTCAAACATTCGTGTGCTAAATCGGTATTCACATAACCCTACTTGAGTGTAGCTGGAGTCACTGTCAAGTGACCGGTTTGCCCACTCGAGAAATCCCCACTCAGTCGAGTCAACTCCAGCGTCACTTACCGTTGTAAATACCAATTTGTAGTTAGGTCAGATGCCCACTCAAACGCACGGACGAAACGATCATTAAAATCGGATTATCTTAGTGAGTGAGAGTGGAGTGACGGTCGAGTAGAGAATGTGAATATGGCCCTAAGACGCATAGATTGGTTAGTACAAGAACACAGGTTGCCTTTTGAGCGAAAGAAAGGTCGCAGTCAATAGATAGAAACAGCATCGTATATATATTATTCATGTCCGCAAACAAACTTGCAGTCTATATTCACTATTGATATGATCCTGATTTACACGCACGGTGGCAAGTTGCTTTATAAACACCAGATCTATATATCGTATTATTCACAAATTAGATCGGAATATTAAAGGGCGAAGTTGCTTTGAAGTACATATATCAGACAGTCCCCAAAGTACAATTATTCTGCAATTTTGCTGTATCGAAATGTGATAATGGTATAACTCGATTCTAGACATGTCTTATTGAGTCTTGAGAAGATTTCAGAATAGAAAGTGAATATCACCCAGACGTAGGTAGTATTAGTAGCACCAAATGGAACATGAGCCAGTACTAAGAAATCGGTGGTCATACATTTTCTGGGCACCTTTTAGAATATCCGCAACATTGTTAGTATCTGTTTTAATACAGTCTCTCTTCATATATTGATATGAACCTAAACTGATACTACAAGGCAGTATTGAAATGATTGTTTAATAAAGCTTGCGTTGTGCTACCAACAAGTTGGATACTATAGTGGTAGTACCTACTAATTGATACTGTCTAGGCCTCGTGCAAATATTTGTTGATAAATACGAGACATACTGCAAACGTTTGAATATTATTATTTTTTAATCAAATTCTGAATAGGCTGTTAGCGATGTAACATTTTATATCACGCTTGATTGATATTATCCTCGACTACAAGAGGTTAATGGCAACTAGTGGAAAATTCCATTATTACTAAATCTACAAAGGATTTCGATCGCTAGGTATAATGGGTGTTTATCCACCAAAAGCATTTTGTTCATACCATCTACGAAGCTCATATTTAAACAGCTCCACAGTTACATATTAAGTATTTTTATAATTTATTTCTTTTGAAACAAGCAGCATTTTTACTATAATTTCATTTGAACTTACCATTATTTTGTTATATTAACGACGAGATGTACATGTACTTGTATCAAGTAATCTTTTTAATGAAGCCGATGTATATTAATAATGCCAATGTAAAGCACACTTACAGTATGACATTACAAAGAATAGGTTCAATCATAATTTACTACTACAATTGTAAAATAATGCTAGTCCTTGAGCCCTTGTTAACTGGTATCATTATTCAGTTGGTCATCATATTGGGTAAGATTACTGATAGGGAAATGTACCTGACAATGGTTGTCTAAGTTTTGACATGGTCTTTATGAGAGCTTTAACTATAATATGTTATAGAAAGAGAACGCAAACGCGAGGTTGCCTTATTTTGTCAAGGGCGTAGCCCGAGACTTAACAAGACAAACGAGCGTTAAGTACACATACCAGGAGTGGGAGGTATTTTATGTTGACTAACTACAGTATAAGATTTCCTATTTACCCTTCTGTGTGAAATACATGTGTATGTAGCAATGTTCGTTGTATTGTCTTCAGATAGGAACATCAATGTCTTGTCAAGACAACAGAAGGCATGTATTGAGTAGAATATATTATGTAGGAGGAAAGTATTTGCAATGTGTTGTAAACAGTCCATTTGGTACCGCCATTTGATAGCACTCTGACTCTGACGTTACCCTTTTACGGTTATACTATTGCATACTGTAGCATAGTTGGACTTGTATGTGTGGTGCTTTGGTACATATATACCATATAGTTTTGGTACATTTTGTATCTACCATTATGCCGAGCATAGCCTTTATTTGCTTTATTTCTACTGAAACATGACAGGCATATATATGTACCTCCACCCGGATTTGAACCCGGGTCCTCAGATAAGACGACAAGCGCACTAACCACTGAGCTACGGAGGCACATTAGATACCATTAGATAGATGCAATACTTATATGATCATGTGTTTCCTTCATACACAAAGTCCTATATTATGTCAAGGCTTAATACATATCATACACTGCACTAAATCTGCGTTAATTAGTGCATACTGATATATGAATATGATCCAAGGTTATGTTGTTAATTATGTTGCTCATCATGGCGACGATTGCCTTTTGAAGATCAGCTTTGTTAGCATGAATATGAATTGTGTCAAATAGACCGGTGCATGTGCTCTTTATATCTTGAAAAAATATTGAAAACAAAGATTAAAATGGACCTGCATGTTTGTGAATGCTTTCTACAATCAATACATGCAACCTGTTGCGTCTACTGTTTTGTGTGACCATGTTTTATTGTTTGTCCTCCATTTGTACTGTTAAAAGATTCTTGGTCTTGTATTTTATTTACACTTGGATCGCTGTTGTTCTTGAAGAACAGATCACTATTGTCAATTCACAGCTGCTACGTGTAGCCATGACGTCACTGACTAGTTTCAATTTGCTTTATTATTTCGGTACCCTCTGCTACATGTCGTTAAATTGTTAGGCAATTGGGCTCTTAACATTGTAAATATTGAGTAGCTTACATGGACTAACACAGATATATATCGGATAATTAAAACACGTATGGAATAATAATAAGATATTTTAAATCACTCAGTCTCACAGACGCGGTGACAACACAGTGGAAACCGTAGTCATTCTCAAGTAACAGTAGCGTATATAATTATATTCATTACCAGAAGAGTGCATGCGAACTTATATTGACCGTTTATCATTTAATGACAAGCTGATCTAATCAAGCAACATTGATGGTTTCCCAGAATGTTCCAAGGTTCACAAACATCATTTATTCTCTTATATCCTAAATATGTCTTTACAAATTTGACTAAATAGCGAATATAACCAAATTATCAATCCGGTTGCTGTCCAAATTAGGGATAGCACGCCTGGCATTTATTCACAAAAACCACACTAGTTCAGTAAAATCGACATATCCAGACTAGTAGAAGCGGATCCGAGTGTTTCATTTATAGTTTATGAGATAGGGCTATATATTTACTTACTTAATTAATTGAAAATGTAAATCACGAATCAAGTTATGTGTCAAGAATAATTTATTTTATTTGTCGCAAAACGTCAATTTGTGTTAAAAAAGAAACACAAATATTTGTTTTGACGTTACGTCACGCCAATTCTATTGTTATGACGTGACGTCACAATGAACGTTTTCTCACCGGTCCGCGCCGTTACTATATAACTATGTGTGTATTATGAAATAAAGATCTTTGATCACAAAACAAATCCAGGTTCGTAAAGAGACTTGTCTCTGATTGTCTAAGGAAGGGGGTTGCTTCCAAGAGGCGCAGCAAGAAGAGGTCTGCTTCCAAGAAGCGCAGCAAGAAAAGGTCTGCTTCCAAGAAAAGGTCTGCTTCCAAGAAAAGGTCTGCTTCCAAGAAGCGCAGCAAGAAAAGGTCTGCTTCCAAAAAAAGGTCTGCTTCCAAGAAAAGGTCTGCTTCCAAGAAGCGCAGCAAGAAAAGGTCTGCTTCCAAGAAAAGGTCTGCTTCCAAGAAGCGCAGCAAGAAAAGGTCTGCTTCCAAGAAAAGGTCTGATTCCAAGAAGCGCAGCAAGAATAGATCTGCTTCCAAGAAAGCACAGCAAGAAAAGGTCTGCTTAAAGAAGCAATTCAAGAAAAGCAGTGCTTTCAATAAAAGGGCTGCTTCCCAGAAAAGGTCTGCTTAAAGAAGCAATTCAAGAAGAGGTCTGCTTCTAATAGTTTGCTTTTAATAAGCAAAGTTCTTTATTCCGAGGTCTGCTTCTCTGATTGTCGTGAAGCGTATCGTATAAAGAGGTCTGCTTCTCTGATTGTCGTGAAGCGTATCGAATAAAGAGGTCTGCTTCTCTGATTGTCGTGAAGCGTATCGAATAAAGAGGTCTGCTTCTCTGATTGTCGTGCAGCGCATCTAGTAAACGGTAAATTAAGACATTGTCGCTGTGGTAGAGACCCAATACTTTGACAATTTGGGGGCTCGTCCGGGATTATCTACCGTACAGTAATTACCAGCTACACAAGATGCAAGTCGAGGAATGGATAAGACTAGGTGAAAGAGTTGGATTGTCAGGGGGAGAGTTGCTTTTCTTCGTCAAGGAGAGAGAAGAAGAAAAACTGGCTAGAGATGAACGCCAGCAAAGAAGAGAGGATGATCGAAGAAAAGCAGAAATGGAACTGCAACTGCAAATCAAAGATCGTGAGCTTGAGGTTGAGCGGCTTAAAACGAGGAACACAAATAATGAAGGTGCTAGCAAATTGATGAGACCAAAAATACCGAAGTTTGAGGAAGGCCATGACAATATGGATTCTTATCTAGAGCGATTTGAAAGATTTGCCATCGGCCAGAATTGGGAACAGGGTACATGGGCGACAAGCTTGAGTTCGTTGTTAACAGGACAAGGACTTGACGTGTACATAAGTTTACCACAAGAGGAAGCCAGTAATTACACTACATTAAAGAAAGCCATGCTGAAAAGGTATGAGTTGACAGAAGATGGTTTTAGATCGAAGTTTAGGACAAGTCGGCAAGACAATGGGGAGACAGTATTTCAGTTTGTGGCTAGAATAAGGAGGTATTTCGACAGGTGGATAGACCTGGCGGGTATTGAAAGAGATTACCAAAGTCTTGCTGATGTATTCATTAGGGAGCAATTTATTGAAGGGTGCTCACCTAATTTGGCGATGTTCCTGAAAGAAAGAGGACCTCATAGTATGAAGGAAGTGACTCAACTAGCCGAGCAGTATTTAGAAGCGCACGGAGGAACGATTATGTCCTCGGCTAAAGGTGACAAAAGTCAGCAAAGGTCCAAAGCCAATATAAGTGAGGGAAGACCAAACCAAAGTCAGACGACGAGAGATTTTACGGAGCATAGAGATGTCAGAAAGACATGCTTTAATTGTAGCAAAGTAGGGCACGTAGCCCGAGATTGTAGACAAGGGAAGAGGTGCTTGGTTTGTAGCAGAACTGGACACTTAGCCAAAGATTGTAGGCAGCTGAAATCATCATCACCACAGCATCAAGGACCCAGGATATCGGCTATGTGCATACAAGCCATGCCAGACAGCAGTCCAGTGCAGAAAAATATCGAAGATGGAAAGCTGATGTTGGCAAATGGAGAGACTATCAAAATTGTTGCGGGAATATGTACAATAGACGTAGTACCAGGTGAAAGGAACCTGGAAATTCAAAAAGGATTCGTGGGACAAGCAGAGGTCAACGTGTTACGAGATACAGGTTGTGAACTGGCAGCAGTAAGGAGTAATTTCGTGAAGAGAGACCAGTACCTTGGTAAAGAGATCGCAATGATAACTATTGATGGAGAAGCAAAGATGGTCCCGTTAGCAGAAGTGTGGATAGACACGCCATATTACACCGGAAAGATTGAAGCAATGGTACCAAAGACTTTAATATGTGATCTTATTATTGGAAATATACCAGGGGTATTAAACAAGCCAAACAATGACTGGTTAAAGCAGCACACGTCACAATCAATTGCAGCTGTTATGACCAGAGCTCAGTGTAAGAAAGCGGAGCTACCAACGAGACCTTTAAAGGTACCAACACCTTCTTGTGATAATGAAATTAACTTTGAGAAGCTTAAGAAGACACAGAAAGATGATGAATCTATAAGCAGTTTATGGAAGCTTGCTGCAGAGGGTGAACAAAAGAAGATGAAGAGTGGGGCATCTTACAAATATACAGTCAGTAAGGGTGTATTGTTTAGGTTGTTTGAACATAACAAAGGATCTTACTCTCAAGAAATAAAACAGATTGTCGTTCCAAGAACACTTAGAAGGAGAGTGTTAGAATTAGCGCATGAGTCAATTGTGGGTGGTCATCTATCGGCAAAGAAGACGGAAGACAGGATAATTTCCAGCTTTTATTGGCCGGGTATAACAGGAGATGTCACTCGATACTGCCGGTCATGCGATATGTGCCAGAGAACAATTCCAAAAGGAAGAGTGAAGAAAGTACCTCTCGGGGAGATGCCTATTATTGATGAACCGTTTCACAGAATCGCTGTTGATTTAATAGGACCAATAATACCTGCATCTGATAATGGAAATAGATACATACTGACAGTTGTTGACTATGCCACAAGGTATCCTGAAGCTTTAACCCTGAAGAAAATTGATACAGAAAGCGTAGCTGAAGCATTGTTAGAAGTATTCTCAAGAGTAGGATTTCCAGCTGAAGTGCTAAGTGACAGGGGAAGCCAGTTTACATCGGATTTGATGAACGAAGTAAGCCGTTTGATTTCAGTGAAGCAACTGTTCACCACCCCATACAACCCAAAATGTAACGGTTTATGCGAACGCATGAATGGAGTGCTGAAAAGCATGCTTAAGAAAATGTGTCAAGAAAGACCAAAGGATTGGGACAGATATCTACCAGCAGTGTTATTTGCATACAGAGAAGTTCCACAAGCAAGCACAGGGTTTTCTCCTTTTGAATTGATGTATGGAAGAACAGTCAGAGGGCCAATGCAAGTGTTAAAAGGTTTATGGACAGAGCAAGAAACATCAGAGACGCACAATACTTACCGATATATACTAGAATTGAAACATCGGTTAGAGGAAACTTGCAAAATAGCCAAAGAAAGTATTTCAAAAGCAAGGGTCGTATACAAACACCACTACGACAAGAAGACTAGGAAACGAAGTTTAAAAGCCGGTGACAAAGTATTAATACTTTTACCTACAGATAAGAACAAGATGACATTACAATGGAAGGGTCCTTACGATGTAGTCGACAAAGCCAATGAAATGGATTATATGGTTCAAGTCAAAGATAGAACAGCAAAGTATCACATCAATCTGCTGAAGAAGTATGAAGAAAGACAGAAAGAGATGATTGCCGGTGGTGTTGCTGTTATTGAAGCAGTTACTGATGACGAAGAGGGAACTGTGGATGATGAAAACTTGCTTGATTTGCCAAAGACAAAACCATCAGAAACATATAAAGATGTACATATATGTGAAGATTTGTCTCAGGTACAAAGGGAACAAGTAGAAGATTTACTTAGTACATTCAGAGACATACTTACTGATCAACCGGGAACAACTACATTGGCAGAACATAAAGTAGAGCTGATTGAAGAAACACCCGTTAGAGTAAAGCAGTACCCATTACCATATGCTAAGCGACAAGATGTAGACAAAGAAATAGAGAGCATGCTCCAAACTGGTGTTATAGAACCAGCTAACTCTGATTATAATTCGCCAATCGTGATTGTCAGGAAGAAAGATGGCAGTAATCGTTTTTGTATAGATTTTAGAAAGCTGAATGCTATTACCAAGTTCGACACAGAACCAATGACAGATATAGAAGATATACTAGCGAAATTAAAGGATGACAAGTACTTCACGAAGATAGACTTGGCAAAAGGTTACTGGCAAATTCCTGTCGTTAAAGAGTCCCGACGGTTTACGGCATTTTCAACATACAAGGGGAGCTTTCAATTCAAGAAGATGCCATTTGGAATGGTCAATTCAGGAGCAACCTTTAACCGAATGATGAGGAAACTACTGCTTCACTGTGAAAATGTTGATAATTATGTAGACGACATATTAGGACATACTGTTGCTTGGAATGAACATTTGGAGTTGATTCGAGAAATATTTTGCAGGATACGGGAAGCAGGTGTTACAATACGACCATCTAAATGTATGATTGGGTACAGCAACGTGGGATTCACAGGGCATACAGTAGGAAGTGGAATGGTACAGATGGAAGATGATAAAATAGAACGGATTAAGCTAGCTTCGATTCCGAAAACAAAGAAACAAGTGAGAGCGTTTTTAGGACTTGCTGGATATTACAGAAAATTCATTCCGAGATTCGCAGAAACAGCTGCTCCATTGACGGATTTGACTAAGAAGGGTCAGCCAAACTTGGTAAACTGGGGTGACGTTCAAGAGAAAGCGTTCGCTACATTGAAGAACAAGTTGACAAGAGCGCCAATACTAAAATTGCCTGATTTTAACAAGGCGTTTGTGGTACAAGCAGATGCCTCAGATACTGGAGTAGGGGCAGCATTACTCCAACAGTATGATGAAGGCCTATTTCCGGTAGCATATGCAAGCAAGAAGTTGCTACCACGCGAAAGGAATTATTCCGTGACAGAACGAGAATGTTTGGCCATAATATTTGGTATACAAAAATTCCAGAAGTATTTGTATGGAAAAGAATTTATCATTCAGACTGACCACCAAGCATTGTCATATATACAGAAAAGCAAGCTAGAGCATGGAAGAATAATGAGATGGGCATTATTCTTGCAAATGTACAGATTCAAGATTGAAGCCATCCGAGGAGTCGACAACGTTGTCGCAGATTACCTAAGCAGAGAAGGATGTGATGATCCGAGCAATGAAGAAGTATCATCGAGCATCGATGATTCACAGCATACAGACCAGAAAGAAGAAATTTAATTATTCTTATTATTTTAAAAAAAACTTGTATTTTTACTGGAAAAGGGGGTTGTCAAGAATAATTTATTTTATTTGTCGCAAAACGTCAATTTGTGTTAAAAAAGAAACACAAATATTTGTTTTGACGTTACGTCACGCCAATTCTATTGTTATGACGTGACGTCACAATGAACGTTTTCTCACCGGTCCGCGCCGTTACTATATAACTATGTGTGTATTATGAAATAAAGATCTTTGATCACAAAACAAATCCAGGTTCGTAAAGAGACTTGTCTCTGATTGTCTAAGGAAGGGGGTTGCTTCCAAGAGGCGCAGCAAGAAGAGGTCTGCTTCCAAGAAGCGCAGCAAGAAAAGGTCTGCTTCCAAGAAAAGGTCTGCTTCCAAGAAAAGGTCTGCTTCCAAGAAGCGCAGCAAGAAAAGGTCTGCTTCCAAAAAAAGGTCTGCTTCCAAGAAAAGGTCTGCTTCCAAGAAGCGCAGCAAGAAAAGGTCTGCTTCCAAGAAAAGGTCTGCTTCCAAGAAGCGCAGCAAGAAAAGGTCTGCTTCCAAGAAAAGGTCTGATTCCAAGAAGCGCAGCAAGAATAGATCTGCTTCCAAGAAAGCACAGCAAGAAAAGGTCTGCTTAAAGAAGCAATTCAAGAAAAGCAGTGCTTTCAATAAAAGGGCTGCTTCCCAGAAAAGGTCTGCTTAAAGAAGCAATTCAAGAAGAGGTCTGCTTCTAATAGTTTGCTTTTAATAAGCAAAGTTCTTTATTCCGAGGTCTGCTTCTCTGATTGTCGTGAAGCGTATCGTATAAAGAGGTCTGCTTCTCTGATTGTCGTGAAGCGTATCGAATAAAGAGGTCTGCTTCTCTGATTGTCGTGAAGCGTATCGAATAAAGAGGTCTGCTTCTCTGATTGTCGTGCAGCGCATCTAGTAAACGGTAAATTAAGACATTGTCGCTGTGGTAGAGACCCAATACTTTGACATTATGTCATTGTCTGGTGAACTTTGACTGGGTTTGTATAGTCTGTTCGAACTGTCCACTATGGGGAACGCTTAACATTAGATTGTTGATTACGTAAATGATGTAATACCGTAACATTAGCTACCGTTAGGTTCACAACTTATGGAGATTGTCAATGTCGTCAGTTGCACCAGGAATGGATGATATTTTAAATTGAATGATAGCAAAATAAAACTTCATTTACATGTATATCCTTCTGTGTGTAATAAATGTTTATGCATTTATGCTCTTTATATTGTCTTAAACAGGAAACAAATGTATTGTCAAGATAACAAATGGCATGTTATGAGTGGAACATAATGATTACTCGTGTTTAAGAGGAAATTATTTGCAATGCAATGTACACAGTCAATTGGTTGCCGCCTTTTAAAAGCATTGTGATAGTTAGAGACAGGCGAATGTTCTCTGTATACATGTTTCTTTATGCAATTGTTAAAAACATCGAACAAAATGGAATTGCTTGTTTCTAAATGGTTTCAAGAATACCTAAGTTCAACCTGTCGTTTTGTCTGTTTTGCATGGCCATATTTTATTGTTTGCTCTACATTCTATGTACTGGAAAATGCTATGAACATATTGTTTACACTGGAATCGCTGTTATTATTGAAGTACAGATCACTATTATGCATTCACAGCTGTTATGTGTAGCAATGACGTCTCTGAAGGGTTTCAATTAGTTTTATTATTTCGGTATCTTCTAGTTCGCGTCGTTAAATTGTCGGCAAATGGGCTCTTAACTTTGAAGGCATGTTTTGTATGTGTTGCAAATCAATTGATTCTTTACCAAAGTATACCCCAAGTAGGCACTAAATATTGTTAATTGGTTTTAAGCTAAATAAATGTGCGTTACAAACTATTTTCTATCCTGACACTTTTGTCGCGAACAACGATTATTTAATATTCTTCAATTTCACCTTAGGCGTCCCCATGTGAATCAATAGTCATTTCGTTAACATATCGGGCGATTATCTATTTTCAATACGTTTAGTGTACACATTTCCTGGATAATAAAACAAATGTATCGGGCTTCGACTAGGCCACACCTCTTTCTTATTGAATATATATAAACACACTATTTATTGTACCAGTAAAAATAAGATCAAAGTGTTTAAGATCGAGCAGGTGTAATGCTGATAATTAGCATCAATGGTATCCTGGTATAATTAAGTATTCAATGACTGTTTGATGCCGTTCAAACATGTGAGATATATTGATACAGTCAGGTTTGGTTAATAAGTAAATGGAATATCTAGCCAAATAATCAATCAACATAGTGTTTTCATAGAACATGGTATCAAAGAATCAAAACTACACTTATCTTCCATATTATGTATTATTTTGCTTAAGAATTGATTGTATGATAAGCTCCTAGTGATATGCCTGAGACCAATTTTACGAGAAACCACAAACATTAGACTACAATCCGCTGGCTTAGAATTAGAAGGTTGTAAGTGCCTCTTACGACCTTATAAGACTAATGCATATTTAAAATCTACATCGTAAGGCTTTTGATGAGCCTATTTTGATGAAAATCGGAACTTGTCATGCTGACCAAACTGAAGTTGAAAAAGCTTGTTGTACCGTAAGTAAAGAGTAATTGTCAGACTGGTTTTCTTGTTTCCTCAAACAATGATTTGTAGTTACGACCTTCTCATTCTAAGCCAGCGATTTAGTCAGAGAAAATGGCATTTTCCGAAACAGTTTAGCCTATGTAGACGTAATTCATATTTATTGTCTTTGATAGGAAATGGAGTATGTCGATTCAGAACACGTTGTCTGCCTACAGACAGAGATGATTTATAAATGCATGTTAATGTTGTTAAGTGTAGTCTAGACGTGGTGAATAATTTCAAATTACTGACAGAGTGTTAGCTATATATAAAAAATCGAACATTATGCCTCGCTGTGCCTTCAACATTTTATGTTTGGAAGCGTATTATGGGACGAGTAATTTACTGATGAATGCCACAGTTCCATTGAAAAAAGGATGTGTCTAAACTAAGGAGTAGATCGCGGTGTTTAATTATTGTCAATTACGTTTTGTCCCAACCATTGGTCATTGGTTACAAACTAGCACTATCCGTTCTGCTAGCGTAATTCCTAAAACACTCTTACCATTTGACTAATCCGGGTTCGATCAAAGTACGGTATGTTTTTGTCTGTAAAATTTGGTTATGTTTTCCACATCTTAAGAAAATATCGGTTCTTGTGGGAAAAGCAAGTTGGTTGTTGATAAAGTAGAAAAGCGTAAAATGTCAATATGACTGAACAATCGATATATACCAGTACCTACGTCTGTTTTCGTTGTCTTCATACATTGCCCAAATATTAGCACAATATGTTATTGGTTACGGAAATATCACAGTTACATCTAGGCAAAGACATATCCGAATATGGCAGATACAGTCGATGGGATTATATTGTAAATCAGTGTAGAGTCTGATTGTGATTTACATATAAAGTAGATTTGTTTTTCTCTAGTAATAACAGGATTCTCGGGCAGATTGTGCGAGGCGATGATGGCGTGTAGACTAATAGAACATCACTAATCCACACAAGTGCTTCAGTTGTACTAATAAAGTGGCATTGATCTGCTAAAACGATCAGTAACATTCGGACATTTGGTTCAGTCGTACAAGTGCATTGTACGTTAATAGATCTGGTACACTATAGTAAATTTTACTTTTTTATATTTATGAATGTTGGCAAAATTGATTTTTACTATTTATTTTAACCCCATTGAAGGTTTTCCCAATTTCATGGAATAAACCACGATACATACTTGAGAAAGTGTGTTATACGCAATATACCTCTGACACAGACAGAACGCCGGAACAAGTAAGGCCATCAAAATATCGATGAAACTTCTCCTTTTTCCATACTTCAATGATGCATTTGTCTAAAACTCATTATTAACCCCAATGTAATCCAACTCAATAAATAAATAAGTAGGATTAGTATTAGTTGTGTTCATAATAGTTGAAAATATGTCAATACGAAAAGAACTGAACGTACCATGTAGAAATTCAAAGAAATTAAAATAAACAAAACAATATGATCGATTGAGAGGTCGATGTGGTTTTTTTTAAACATGTAGACATAACTTAACTTAAAATGTCAATATTATGAGCGTAAAGTCTCTATGAACCAGTATGTGATAAAGTATAAAACATTCCAATACAAATAGCATTACATTGATCGATAGCTCATCAACTTCTTGACCGATCATTGACCAAGAAAAAAAGTTAATTGTACACAGTACATATCAACGGATTGTGTTAATTTACAAGAAACCTTACACGTTCCAACAGCCAGTTATACGACATACGTGTTTGATTTGCTGTTGTTTCTTCAGCTGATGTGTGGGCATTGCTTATTGTTGTTGCTAGAGTTATATGTAATATTATTTCCCATTCCATTCCTACCTTGTCCATAGTTTAACTAGGTCAAGTCGTAGATGTGCCTCTTTAGGTCGTATAAGGTTGAATCACTTTCCTTAGTGTTTTAACCTAGGTCACGCCCTGGAGTTGTTGTGCCTCATTTGCTCGCCGTTTTGGCATGGGCTTCTGTGGGCATTGCTCAGTGTAGTTGTATCGAGGTGTTTCTGATTTCTAAGCTCGGCTAGTTAGGTTGAGTGCTGCCTTACCCCTCGGACTTTATCATACCTCACATTTTCACATGTCATTAGTGTGGTTTACAGGCTCTCTCAGGACGAAACAACTCAGCAACCATGCCCTGGTGGCTGTATTTGTGCTTTAGACCATTGACGTAAAGTGCAACATTGACCTTATTCTGAATTATATAAGGAACAACATTTATGAGGTTATTTAATTATGATTTAGCTTGCTTCCTAATTGAATTGTACTTTCGGTTAAAGGTACAAACACCAATACTGCCATCTGTCCGCCATGACAATGTTTGTGTTTACGTGTGTTCAGAGATGCTTTTTTTATTTGTCTAGTTCAATATTTTTCCTGTAAACGTCCATGAGTAATTAAATATATGTATATATATTTTCAGGATGTTTCAATCGGCTGATGATACAAAGTTGTTATTCGAAAAATTTCGGCAAATAGAATCAGAAGACGGACTTCGAATCATTGAAAACCTTGAAAAACATGGTACAAAAGTGTTAGAAGTCATTGATGAAGTAATTAAAAATATAGAAAATGTTGACGATGTGTTGGAACTTCTAAAAGTGACGGGGAAAATGCATATAAATTTCTCTGGATTTATCCCATCCATGTTTTGGGTAAGTATGTTGTTGGGTCTTATTATTTCATATAATGTATAACAATTGAGAATAGGTTTGTTGAATTTGAATTAACTAGATTCTGTAAGCATACTGGATGTCAAACAATTCGGTGTTAAGAAATACTAATATGATATACTAATACATTAAAGGATGAGTTATGTCGCTTTGGACTCTATTCTTCAGAATGACATTGACTCTCTCAATTGTACACGATACGTACGATTGACGTTATCCTCTTGTAACCAGAGCGGTACTGTATTCTGCATTGTAAATATCGGATGTACAGAAGCGCCCGCTTACACCATTGTTAAAGTGCTAGACTTCCATACGTTCAGACAGATAGGAGTGCGACAACAATGGATTGGTGGTGTTCTTCGGTAACATATGTTACAGTCACGACATTTTCAGAAATAGAACGTGTCAATTAAAAATATGACTGGTTGACAACTGATTCAATATAAACTAGAAATGTCAACTACCTACGCTGTATAATACTATGAAAACATACATTTTAAATAACTGTATATTGACGTCAAATATATTTATGGCTTCATGCTATGAACTGACATGCTTGAAGCGACACAACATTTGTATATATTTAGTCATCCTGAAAATATCGGTTATTCTGACTGTAAGAGATATTGTTTATTTCGCTGGACGTGGCTGATTATGCAGGAAATAATTCTTACAGTGACGAGAGACATATAGCTATCATTGCAGAATGTTAGATGTAAACATATTGCATGTGATGTTTCCTGGCACGCAACACGCGTGAAAACCACATTTTGAACGCTTAAATGACACCGGATGTCATTTATGTCAGTCCCAATTTGTAGCCAACGACAGATATTTGAAAGCTATCTCCAATTAATAATTCCCAAATGATAATGCATAGAGAAGTCAGTTGTCAACAAAAACAGAAGAACCCGAAGTTCACAAACCAACAAATGTGTATACATTTATAGTTAACATGAAAAGTTGCCCCTTAAAATTACTAAATTACTTTTTGTTTAATAGTTAAGTATAAAAGTTATTAATAATCACGATTTTGGAAGTTAAAATCCGCCCTAGCACCATGTTCCATTAATGTATGTTGATGTATAAAGCTAGATACAAAAACAGGTCTCAAAACTAAACATCCAGCAGAACACAAAAGTTACATGTAAAATGTATACGTAAAAAAACATTCAAAAATAAAAAACAGACTCGCATTAGAAATCACAATGACAACTATAGTATTGAATAAGAAATATAAAACTTAACATCTACAAGAATGTAACATGCAAGCCTGTGACTAGTCGTCCATTCCATTCAATTATACTCTGATTTTACTCGTATTTCTTGCGTATTGCACGGAGGATGTCTTCAGATTGACGTGTTAATCAGATTGAACAAGATCTTAAATTGACAAATGATATCATTGTATATAGAGGATCTTGAATGAGTGCTTTTTAGGAATGAGCACGAATATAAGATTCTATTTATCATATAACCTTAGTAAATGCTAAATGATGATGTGTGCTGCATATGCACATCAGGTTTCAAACCAAATTTAATGGTATAGGGAGCGTAACGCACGGCCTTCGTGAATGGCTAACGGATCGATTCAAGGTACTGATTGGCTTACGTTACATCACCCTGAACCAATCAACCAGTCACCGGAAAGCTAATTTTCATATTTCTGTAACGACTGGGAGTGCATTACGATATTTCCGGCACGGCTTTAATGCACTCCCACACCATCGGTTATGTGATAAATCAGTTTTCACAGTAAGATATTGACAGTTGTTTTTGCATAACAAGATCCCATGTCTTCTGAATTAATGATTGTAGAAGTTAGAGGTTTTATGTCAATTTGTGAGATGTTAAACTTATTATTCGTATTCGCCTATTATTATCGAAGTCCAAATCTGACAATACTTGTGTAGGTTCTGTACTTACTGAGAGAGCAGTTCACGAACATCGTTATTTGAATTCATAGACACCTTCTACTTGGCGTACTTGCATATATGCAAGCTATATATTTATTATGATGGTAACCAAAACTAATGGCAAGGGATACGTAATTTTATACAAAACCGGTCATTTGTCTCGAGAGACAACACATTGCTGGGAAGGGAAAACAACACAGCGTAACAAAAGCCGTTGGTTAATTAATTATTTAAAAGTCTGGATAGCATGTTTCTATGTTAGCAATGTACCAATATCGGTGTAAAGTCGTTCACAAATCGTCATTTTAAAATATACCACTCATATATACAGACCAAATTTCCTCCACATTATCAGACGAAATTACCTTTTGTATGCTTCTTATTAGGTCGTAGATATTCTGTGCTACTTTCAGATAACAGATCGTTGGTAAAACTTCTAAAACGGATTATTGAAGACACGTTCTAATTTGTTGGTTACAAGCTTTAATGGCCATGATCCTAAAATAGCAAAATAACAATAAAGTAGGACAGATAAACGGATTGCTGCATGTGATGCCAATGCTCTCATAAAATGAGTGTATCAAAATTACAATCCATGGGTTATGAATAAGCACACATAATACATGTACTAATGATACTTGACGGTCAGTTGTATAGGGTCATATATGGTAACACGTTGACCAAACACCCGCTTTCCCGTATCAAATATAAACCGTTCATTGTTTGTGACTCCAAGCTATCAACTCCAAGCAACTCATGATATCTCCATAAAAGTATTGCATGATCGTAGCCAAGGTTTCAGAAGTGCATGCTTTATCCAACCTGACAATCGACTGTATGTTACACCATATGTATACTAGAAACACCACATGTATACTAGATACACCACATGTATACCAGACACGTTACTAGACACGCCTTGCAGACTGTAAAATAAAGAATAATGCAGCCAAAACTAATTTTGAAATAAAGAATTAGCGGTAAATTTGATACATACTTATAGTCGGACACACTGTTTGGTCGGGATATGTATGGACATTGCTCTGCGTAATTGTGTTATGTTGTGTTGTTACCGTTTTCTGTGTGCTCGCCTGGTTAAGTTGAGTGTTTCATTTCCTGTCTGGTTTCCTCAAACTTTTTTGACATTTCAGAAATAATTTTCAGTTATTCATACCCAACTGGAGATGACCTGATTGGTAACTATCACAGGACATGTTAGAACTCAGTGATGAGACTATTCGGAAATGTTTATTTAATTATTAGGTTTTTTGTTCATTCTAATATAACATTTTAAACAGAACAGCTCGACACATCTACATAACTAAAATAACGATTAAAAATACTTCAAGGCATAGAACACAGTCCGCAGTTTATAGATTACCGAAGGTTTTCTTATAACTCTTTGCTATATGCGCTTTATAAACCAGTTACTCCTTTAACGTATCGATTACATTGTCTTGTTCTGTCTCATATCGTCTGAGATATTAATGATGTTTGTCTATCAAAACACCCACTTCTTGCAGGAGGGAGTTAGTAAATATAGAAGAATGGAACAGCATTAATGAGATCTTGAAACACGTTAACACTGACTAATCATCATCAAATTGGCGTCCCTGCCATATCTACGGGAAAAGTGAGAACTGTTTTAGCGTGGTACAGATGTTGCATTGTAGGGGAAATCCATAGGCTTTCTTAAAATATTAAATCCAACCATCAGGGTATATATATAGCCTCTTATAGATTTCCGCTGTCAATAATTCATTAATTTGGTTTTGAGCAATATTTACTTGTTGCTAAATTTGATGAATGGGTAATAGCTCGTATAGCATATATCATTCATATGCTTGATTTATTTTTATTGTATCATCTATTGGTTAGAGCGTCTACCTCGTGGTGCAGTGATAGATTTGATAACAGACCGTAACACATCAAAGTCGAAATACTTTGAATGGTCATATACTTTACTTATCTAAGCAAGATAAACATAATACAGTATTAGTAGTTTGCTCGCAAGACAGTCGTAACTGCTTGATTTCAAAGAAGCACATACAACAGTCTTGCAAGCAACCATTTATATATCCAATATAACTTGAATACAGTAAGATTATTAAACTTTTTTAACTTATCAGGAAGAAATAAATGGTCGAGAGGAAGCACTGAATGACCATACCAATTCTAAAATATGCTTACAGTTGGAACGATATCAATTTATTGGCATGAACATACTTATTGGTTTTATATATTAAAGGGTTACCAAGTTGGTAAAGATGAAACGCACCAACAACCTCCATTATACCATGGTATGACATGTCAATAACAGTATATGTCTCTCGTATGAATGTTTCCGTTGGAGAATTGGATTTGGATAATCATGACAGTCAGACAAATAAACAATGTTTTAGTCTTTCGGAAAGTTTAAGGAGTTCATTCAAGACAACTGAAGTGGTTGACTGGTTGAAAGATGGTACTGTTGACCTTAAGTGGACTGACGTAATAACGTTTAATAATTACCAATTTAAAGCATGTGCACAATCGTCCTGACACTAATGCAATCACAATTGTTTATTAGGAGACGAGCAAGCAGTTATTATAGGGAAATTCATTTTCTCCAAATATGTCTGTATCTTTGGAGGATACTCAATGCATGTACAACTATGTAATTATCTGATTAATTCCTAATTAAAACACTATAAACAAAGCATGTACGACCTAGGAATATACCGATTGTTCATAGTTTAGCGCAAGAAATAGAGCCTGGTCAATGTTTTTACTATACCTAAATTATAGTTGTCAGACAGTTGTATCTTGTTTTCTAAAAATGTCGATTTTGTACTTAAGACCTTCTCATTCTAAGCCTGTGGTTGGTCCCTAGAGAAACACATTCGAGACATGGAAAAACAACGCAGTGTAATACAAGCCGCTGGTTGATTAATTATTTAAATCTCTACATGTTATGATTCCATGTTAGCCATGTAACAGTGACGGTGTGAAGTTGTTCACAGATCGCCCGTTATAAATGAACCAAGTCATATACATTTGTATACTGAACCGATTTTTTCTAAATATACCGAAGACATAATTATCTCATGTAGGCTTTCTGTTTGGTCGTATATATTCTTAGCTTCATTCTGACGCATCATTTTCTAAAACGGGTAATTGAATACATGTTCTTATTTATGGCTTACGAGTTTATTTTTGATATATCCTAAAATAGCAAAAGAACGATTAAGTAGGAATCTGTAAAAAGAATTTCTGTCCGGGATGTCAATGTTCTTACAAATTGAAAGAGTGAAATGACAATCAGTGGATTATGAAAAGATTAGTATGTATACTATAAAGAATTGATTCAATGTCGACACAATTATGTTGCCAAAGGTTAATTGTATTTGTAATACATGTATACTGTAACTAGTTTGCCAAATAATCAACTAAAGGTTAACCAGTATGCCCATTTTGCACATGACTCTGCCAGCAAATACAAGCAAGTTGCGACATCTCTTTAGAGAAAATAACATTAGCAAAGGTTGCAACAGGTCATGCTTTATCCAACCTGCAAATCGACTGGACACGTCTGGTAGACTATCGTACAAACCAAGTCAAAGTTCGTTAGACACACATGGTGGACATGCACATTGATGATCTGTTAGCCAATTAAGGAATGTAATTCGTAAAATGATTAGATAGCAAGCTAGCCGATTACTGTGAAACGACACACTCGGGTTTGCTTATATACTTTCCTAGAAATAAACTACCAGACTGGCTATCCCACGTTTGTTTATATGTGTACCTTCTAAGAAACAATCTACTCTAGCCAGTCTGCAAATACGATATTTCGAAAACATTTGGCTTCAAGTAATTTGATTATTCTCATGTTACCGTAAAATATACGTAGAAATATATAGAGTTAAATTATTACGAAAATTCTCGAATTTCCATATTCTTGTTAGATATTAAATTGAACAGTAAACAACTCTGTTGACAGTTATTTTATTTATACAATGTAATATTTTTGTATAAAAACTTTACAGACTTAAAAAAAGTCTGAAATAATTCATAACTTAAATTATTCGAGGTAATGTTGATCCGCTGATCTGATTTTTTAGGATCTGTAATCAATGCTCAAATTACAGATTCACAAAACCATCATCGTCATATGAACGGTAGTGCAATGCTTTAAACGGTAAATCAATGCTCAAATTATAGCTTCACTAAACCATCATCGTCATATGAACGGTAGTTCAATGCTTTAAACGGTAACACGATGGTCAATGATACGTTCTATGCCTCCAATCTCGAAAATGCTGGTTTGGTGCACTTACAATTTCAGAAAAACTTACGCAACAAACTAGGGATTAGTAAGAACAATATGAGTACATGTGACAGGGAAGGCAGTAACCCACATGTAGTCTCGTAGGTAGGACACTTTAAGGAATCAATAAAAATATCAAATATAACGGAATAAATAACGACAGGAAATTCCTCTAGGGATTGGACAAAGACCATCGTATATAGATTACCCGAGATATTCAATGACACAACATCAGTAGCTAGCATCTTATATTTCGTTGTTAAATGCGCTTTATATAAATGACACTCCTTTAACGTTTCGATTACATGGTCGTGTAGTGTCTGATATCGTCTAGAATATTAATGGTGTTTGTGTATAAGAAACCCATCTTCATGCAGTCGTTAGTAAATTAAGAAGAATGGAACTGCATTTAAAGAGATTTTCTCAAACAAATCGTCCTCCCATTCGCATGCCTGTCATTTTGTCGGGAATACTGGATGAGTAGTAGTGAGATATACGATGTTTGTCTGTGTGGTACGGATGTTGCATTGTAGGGTTAATCAATATCCTTACTTATAATCAAAATATCAGGGCAAATATATAACCTTCTTATATATTTCTCTTGACACCTATTCATCAATAAGGTTTTTGGCAATATTTACTTATTACTGAATATGATGAATGGGGCATAGTTACACAGAACATAACTATATAGCATTATTTGTATACTTTTCATCTATAGTTCGCTGGCGATAACTCTAGCCTTGTATGTAAACAAAACAACTGTAATAATGCATTTCTAGGACTAGTGATATAACCCGCGGACTGAAGTGGTTCGAGCTTCGCCTCGGAAATGCGCTTACTGGTGTGACGATACCAATAGACTGGTACAGATCAAGGTTGTTTA
The DNA here is from genome assembly GCA_963678985.1 of Spisula subtruncata. Lineage (NCBI taxonomy): Eukaryota > Metazoa > Mollusca > Bivalvia > Venerida > Mactridae > Spisula > Spisula subtruncata. The sequence continues at coordinate 58,031,134 of OY787661.1, forward strand.
TCCTGATAGCAGCATATGCGATCACAGTAATAATACAACTGTATATGAAACGTTTCCCAGTCTGAATAGATGAAACTCGACAACAACCTCAGCGTTTTCCTAGTGTGTCATGATACCAGCAGACTGCCTCTCATACAAACATTTCCGCGACGAATAACAAAATCATGCGAATCAGACAAATAAACAATATTTCAGTCCTTTGGGATGATTAAGAAATAAATTCAAGACAGTTGGTGTGACTGGTAGAAAGATTGTGATTTTGAGATGAAATAAGATTATTACCGATGCAAAAAACTACACACTCTTCCTAAAACTAGTAAATCACATTAGTAATAAAGAGACGAGCAGGCTGATATTATAGAACAGTGTTTGATCTGCCAAATATCATAACATTCTAGTGGTGTATAGGTACTAAAGTTAGTGCTCAGTTTAATCACATGTTAATTTGGTCAATAGTCAGGAAACTCTATTATGGATGCAAAATATAGTCGGTGACCTGTGTATCTAAAAGCTAGTACAACAAAAATGTCTACTACTCCAAAAGTGGAAAACATGACTGCAGCCAATGCCAAGTAAGACATTATTTATCCTACCTGACAGAATTGCACTCTATAGGACTTGGTCAATATTTACCTATTACTAAATCCGATAAATGGGTTACAGCTACAGAGTACAGTAATGATATATATATGCCATCATCTGTTTGCTTGATTTGCTATTATTATATCAAATTTTGGTTAGAGCATCTGCCCTGGCAACGCGGTGTCAGGTTAGATGATAGACAAGAGCATATCAACGTCGAACTATTTTGAATGGTCTTTTACTTTTATTATCTCTGCAAGACATATCAAATCAATCTTGAATACAGTTAGAATATTTACCTTTTATAACCAATTCGGAAAATGTCAATGGTCGAGAGGAAGTACAGAATACGATATTATATAGGTTTTGCTTAAGCTGTGGGTTAGACAATACAACACTCATGACCATGTCATCTCTAAACAATGCATGTTTGGAAATGTATAAAATGATTGGCACGAATTTACTCATATTTTTGTTATTAAATAGTAGGACACAAACCAAAGTCACACAGCTACGGCGGCAGCGCCTAGCCACACACGCAAGAGTCAGACATAGTACAAGCCATCCACATCCCCAATAATGGATGCTTCAAGCGAGCTTTATATGCCCACTCCGCAATAAATGACACACTCTGGACTTTATCTAATCTTAAATAATGAAATGCACCTACGTATAGATGTACAGTGTATATATACTGAACTACTAATACTTGTCTCTAAATATACCATACATTGTACATGTAATTTCCTTTTTAAGGCTTCATACGTAGAACAAACCATCGATAAATAGCTTGTTAAATGGGAATATACGTTTTTATACGCCCGAAGGGCCGTATTATGTATCGCCTCTGTGTCCGTCTGTCCGTCTGTCTGTCCGTCTGTCCGTCTGTCTGTCGTTAGCAATTTCCCTTCCGCTCTGTAACTCTTGAACCTCTTGAAAGATTTTAAAGAAACCTGACACAAATGTTCACCACATCAAGACGACGTGCAGAGCGCATGTTCTCGAGGGGTCGCTTTAAGGTCAAGGTCACACTTAGGGGTTAAAGGTCATATGACTTTGTTTCCCTTCCGCTCTGTTACTCTTGAACCTCTTAAAGGATTTTAAAGAAACCTGACACAAGTGTTCACCACACCAAGACGACGTGCAGAGCATGTTTTGGAGGGGTCGCTTTAAGGTCATGGTCACACTTAGGGGTTAAAGGTCATATGACTGTGTTTCCCTTCCGCTCTGTCACTCTTGAACCTCTTGAAGGATTTTAAAGAAACCTGACACAAATGTTCAACACATCAAGACGACGTGCAGAGCGCATGTTCTGGAGGGGTCGCTTTAAGGTCAATGTCACACTTAGGGTTTAAAGGTCATATGGCTTTGTTTCCCTTCCGCTCTGTCACTCTTGAACCTCTTGAAGGATTTTAAAGAAACCTGACACAAATGTTCAACACATCAAGACGACGTGCAGAGCGCATGTTCTCGAGGGGTCGCTTTAAGGTCAAGGTCACACTTAGGGGTTGAAGGTCATATGACTTTGTTTGCCTTCCGCTCTGTCACTCTTGAACCTCTTGAAGGATTTTTTAGAAACCTGACACAAATGTTTAACACATCAAGACGACGTGCAGAGCGCATGTTCTGGAGGGGTCGCTTTAAGGTCATGGCCACACTTAGGGGTTAAAGGTCATATGACTTTGTTTCCCTTCCGCTCTGTCACTTGAACCCCATTAACCCGTTGAAGGATTTTAAAGAAACTTGATATAAATATGTGCAGGCCTTTATGGGTTATGGTCCTTCTTTTACCCAAAAAATGTGAAATTGTCTTTACTCCAACTCAAACAGTTTTTGTCCGATCATCTTCAAACTTGATGACAATGCTTATGGGTGTAATATCTAGGTCAAGTTCGATTATAGGCCAAATATGTACAGGCCTTCTTTGGTTATGATCCTTCTTTTTATCAAAAAAATGTGAAACTGGCCTTGTCTGTACTCTAACTTTAACAGTTTTTGTCTAATCGTCTTCAAACTTGGTGACAACACTTATTGGCATAATATCCTGGCCAAGTTCTATTTTAGGCCAAATCAGTGTAGGCCTTCTTGGGTTATGGTCCTTGTTTTACTTAAATAGGTTTTGACTTAATATGGGCTTTTGTTTCATAATCAATATTTTTGTCACTAGCACACCCAAGACGTGCGTATTTTGTGACATTTTGGCACTCTTGTTTATATATGCATTACAAGCTCCTGAGAAAACAAAATGCCAATTTAGTAATTGCAGCCAGTGACAATGTTCTTACAACACGAAATTTGACAATCAAGAGGTGGTGAATAGATTAGTAAATACTATAGATAAGTGATTTGATGTTGATCATGTTCTTTTATCAAAGTGTATTTGTTTGGCAAACACTGCAACTGGAATGAAATATCAACCGGTACCAGTTTGTCAAATGTCATTCGTTCACCAAACAATGGTTTCAAGACTTTTTAAATATTAACCAGAATGCCGTATTGCCATGTACCTCTACTCGCAACTGCAGGCAAGTGACGACATTTCCACAAATGGAGTACTGGCGGAAGCCAAGGTCACAGAATTGCAATCTTGTTTAACCTGACAGTATTGTGATGTACAAAATGTACAAGTTTGTCAGACAATGGGATCCATGTCAAACTTCACGAGACACATACAATGTACCGCGACCATATGACTCTTGTTTGACATGCAAACTGATGTTCGGTAAGATAATTAAGGAATCGAACAGATACAAACATTAGATCAGCTAACCAATTAATGTTTAACGACACACATGGGTTCACTTACTGTATATACGCTCAAGTTTAGAAATTCAGTACGCCATCCAGCTTGGCTTTCCGACATTTTGAGATCATTTGGCTGAGTAATATGATTAAATTACTTTTACAATCGAATTTCCATAGACTTTATCTAGAATAACGTTTTGTTGCAACATTTTGAAATTTCATTATAGTAGTTTATTGATAATTGAAATACGAGGGAAGTTCGAAAGGAAATGCAACTCTATACATATATTTGTAGTCAAACTTGGCATTTTTGGTTTACATCCAGTAGTCGTTTTGGTCATAGTGCATGTTTTAAATACCCTTAATTATGTATACTAAGCTAACAACCGTTCGAAAAACGTATATCATACTGACTAAAAGTATGACTTTTGTCAAAGGAAGGACTAAACGTAGATAAAGTGAAACAATAATCGCTGGGCTAGATCAATAAATCATAGTGAACTATTTAAAATGCCTATAGGGATAGGAAGACAGACCAAAATATAAAGATTAAACAAGGTCTTGAATGACGTCTTATGTCCCATTGTTAAATGCGCCTTTAAAACTGACACAATGTATCGATTATGTTGTCATGCTCTGACTCATATCGTCTGTGATATTAATTGTGTTGGCTTACATGAAAACCTACATCTTGTAAAAGTTAGTAAAATAAGGAAGCATTAATGCCATTTTGTATGACATTAACACTGACACATCGTCCTCCCATTCGCGTGTCAGCATTATTTCGGGAGAAGTAAGATATATATTCGCCTGGTATGGATGTTGCATTATAGAAGAAATTGTAGAAAGAAGCCCTGCGTCTAGGATTTTTCAATACGCCAGGCTATACGTATAACCTCGTATAGATTTCTCCTGACACCAATTCGTCAATAAGGTTTGAGGCAATATTTGCTTACTACTAAAATATGATAAATGGGGCACGACTACAAAGTACAGTAATATTATAGCTGGTCTCATTCATAAACTTGACTTGCATTTGATATGTCATTTATTGTGTCTGCCTTGGGAACAGCAGCGTGACCAGTTCGATAATAGACTAGAATAAATCAATGTTTGAATAATGTGAATGTTCATTTATTTTATTATCTCAGCAAAACATATACAATCAACCTTGAATACTGTTACAAATGTTGAATATTTACCTTCCATAACTTATTAGGAAAATGTCAATGGTTGAGAGGAAGTACCGAATGAGATATCATAAAGGTTTTGGCTTATGATGTGTGAGTTAAAACACAACGTACATGAACATACAAAAATGCTTACAGTTGGAAAGCTATCTAATTATATATTCATTGGCATAAACAAACTCATTAGTTTTATATTAAAACACTACCTAGTCTGTAAAGATGAAACCTTAGTTAAACCATTGTGTGATATGTCAATAACAGTCTTTGTCACTCGTACGAACGTTTTCGTGACGAGTTAGTGAATCATACAAGTCAAACAAATAAATGACGTTTTTGTTCTTCAGAAAGGTTAAGGAACACATTCCAGACAATTGGAGGAACTAGTAGAAGATGTTGGCCTGAAATAGAATTGGAGTGATGTCCTTCAATTATCATGTCCTCATAATTACCAATTTGATAAAAGGACACAATCTTCCTAAAACTAATGCAATCACGATTGTGTATGACGAGCCGACCAAGCATATATTAAAGGGTTGTTCATTTCTTTCTGAAACTATTGTTGAATATTGTTAAGAGATTTAATGCATTTTTACATACTTTATCCTTGGGTTGTTTCTTAATTAGGACACAATCAAGGAAGCATTATGCTTCTCACGCGTTTTGCACAGTTTAGAACTGTTAAACAAGAAAACAATGCGAAATCACGTACATGTAATAGTGGTTGAATATTATGAGTCTACTGTATGACTAATCCAGTTCGTCCTGCAATGAAGTTAAAATCATAAAATCACATCATTCCTTTCTTAATCCCGATAAGCCTTGTGTCACTGAGAAACAGCTTTATCTTATAATCTTTAAGATCTTATAATCTTTATAAAACGCATAACGTCAAACAAACAAAAATTACTTATGCTTCTGATAAATATATGTCATAATATTATTTGCTGATATCAAATACTTAACTACTAGCATGCTTACTAACACGATTTTCTGACGTATAAACATGTATCTGAGCCATACTTATTCACAGTATACATCAAACGGCTCGGGATTGGTAACACAATACTGGTCATTTTTCCCTCGAGACAAGAAATCGTTGCATGTAGCCGCTGTTTGTTGAATTATTTAAATGTCTTGATTCTAGATCAGTCGTATAGCGGTGTTAGTGCTAAGCGTTTTACACACCGTCCGTAATAAATAGACAGGTCATATATATTTTACGGCTTTTCTAAACAGACCAAATACGTTATTTGCCTCTGTAGGCTTCTGGTTAGGATGAATGTAATATCAGCTTCATACTGAGAACAAGCCATTAATATTATAGCTTCTAAAAATGAATAAATACAATTTTTTACTGAATATACAGTGTAAGTTATTTGATACTGACTCTGCTATTTTGTCAAAGCTCAGCCGATCGGTCATATTCTGCAACTAGTTGACAAAAACAATGGTTTCTAGAAACGTGTTATTAACCAATATTCCCTACTAACATGTGACTCTACAAACAACTTCAGGCAATACACTGACAGTAGCCAGTATTATAGAAGGATATTGTTGATTCAACTAGACAGTATTGCGCAGCACAAAATGTACAAGCTTGACAGACTATACAAACCTCGTCAAAGGTCACCAGACACATACTGTGTCCATATGATCCCTATTAAACATATTCAGTAAGATAATGCAGGCATTACGTCATCCAGACAATAAATGTTTAAAGACACACTCGAGCGAGTTCGCTTATGATTGTTGAATGTACATCTCTAGAGATAAATTAGGTTAGGCAGCCTGGCTATACGACATTTTGAGTTCATTTGGCCGAGTAATTTGATTGTATTGGTTTTACAATCTAATTTGCATGAGCTATATCTTGAATAAAGTGATATTGCAACATTTTGGAATTTCATTAGCGTATATTTTGACAAATTGAAATATCTAACGTAATGGAATAGATTCAAGTACATGTATTATATCAGCTAACTAAGAAATATCTAATTTTAAATAAGTCTTGACATGAAGTTTACATGGTAATGAGGAAATGTATAAAATATATGCTCACGTTATAAATTCGCGAAAGATTCGCCGTCACGAATGTGGTAGTTCCGTTGCTGACCATTCTCCAGTGCCAGGATGATAACTTTGAATGTGTAGACTGCGTATGTCCGCTATTCCCTCGATAAATAAATCAAACATTGTATCGATTAAATTGTCTTGCTCTGTCTCATATCGTCTGGATTATTAATGGTGTTTTTCTATCTTGAAATCAACTTCCTGTTAAAGATACGGTAGTACATTAAGAAGACTGGCACTGCATTAATAATATTGTGTACTAACTTAACACTGACAAATCGTCCTCTCATTGCATTCTAGTTCAACCACCGTATTTTTAATCGGAAATATAGCCTGGGCTTGTGCGGTTGTGTCGCCGTGCAGCAGGGCCTTGGGGAATTTGGTCCAGTCTTGGCTGCGTTTCATTCGGTCTCATGCAATAGCCGCTATTCTATAATTTCTTCGTGAAATTGAGTCATCCTGTATTTTTTCGGCGGGGACTTTGATTTTGATTGTTTCTTCGGCTTATGTATGGGCATTGCTCAGTGTGGTTGTGTTTTGGTGTTTCTGATTTCTGTGCTCGGTTGGTTAGGGTGAGTGCTACCTTTCCTGTCTGATTTACTCATACCTTTTTGACTAACCACTGATTAATAAGGATGTCCCTTTCGCGAATCAGTCGATTTTCGAGATTAGAGGGATTTATATTAACATGATACGGATGTTGCGTTGTAGGATGAATCCAAAGCCTTCTTATAGGATTTAATCAATACATCAGGACATACATTGTATATCATATTTAGGCTCGTCAATAATGCTTCGGGCAATATTTACGTGTTGCTTATTAAGATAAATGGGTTACGGCCTCTGAGTACCGAGTATGGTATAGCTTGAATCAAGTGTATGCTTACAGTATCTGTTTTGCCGATCCTTTGTTAGAGTGTCTGTGTCGAAAATGCGATGACAGGATGAATAATAGGCTATTTCGAATTGCTATTTTCTTTTATAGTCTCAGTATTATTGAAAACTTATCCAATAAATGTAAGCATTAACCTTATGTAACCTTATGTAACGAGGACGTATAGGATTAAATGAAGCTTTTGCTTACGTATTGTGGATTGAAATACAACGCAAATGGCTGTTTAACATTAAGTGATAAATTCAGAACCTTTACCTTCCTATGTGTTAGTATATATATATATATATACTTGTTTTCAATGACGTTTAGCCACCTATCACTATGTGATACACTACCATAGGATAGAAATACATCATCTTCAACAATAACCACATTTTGACATATCAAGTATCGAGTACATATCAATTCTTATAGAGGTTTTATACATGAACGTACACTGTACATAAAAACGTGACATATCAAATACTTATTTTGTATGTGCTATTATTAGTGTTTATCATGACTCGCAATTTATCAAAGCGTCAACAATCATCGTGTTTATCAATAGATATATATTTATTTATAAGTTTTTGGCATAAACTGTGTACATAGATGTACATAAATATAACTTCAGAATTTAATACAGTACCTTGTATATATACAGTACCTTGTATATAGCAACTGTGATAGTAAATGCAGTATTTTATATAGACATGTCAACAACAGTAGCAGCACCAGCAGCACCAGCAGCACCAGGAACAGCAAGCAGCCGCAGCAGCTAAAGTCTCCAAGTCGAATGTATCTGTGACAATGTATAGGTTCGTGGAAACTAGACAAGACAACTATGTACTAGACTGATGGGAAAATTAGAGAATAAATTCCAGACAATTGAAGTGGCTGGTAGAAAGATGTTGTTGCTGACCTGAGATAGGATTGGGCCAAATACCGTAATAAATCTACCAGTCTCATGATTACCAATTAAAAAAAGCAGACAATCTTCCAATAGCTAATGAGATCACGTTTGTTTATGAGATGAGCAAGCACTTACTTTAATGAAGTTCAATTCTTCTCAAACATTGAGTGATTATTCCTGGTTATTATAACAGTAGTAGATTACAAAAATGTAGTAGGTTAGGTTCTGTGACGAATATAAATAGTTTCATCAACCCAGGTGGTCTATGTTCGTGTCGGTAATGGACACTCGAGGTCAAATCTTATAACTAGTGTTACTGGTTCAACAAACCTAGCTTAGTTGTTTGGATTGGACCAGTGTCAGAAGACTGCCTATAGGTTATTTCAAAATTACCGAGTCGGTGAGAGTTAAACATAGGGTGTTAATGAAATGTACTAGCTGTACAAATGGTTTCATTGTTATAGAAGTCTGGGTAAACTTCTTGCAAACAGACCAGACGAGGTAGATTTCAATGACATATTATCTAAACATACTGTGGGGTTATGTTAGACAGGTAATGCTGTTAACATACACTGTTATATCTAGCTGAGATAATAATATGATGATTTATCGACGTTATCAGTATAGTTCATACTTTATTAAAAGCATTAATATGTTCGATATGATATCAAACAGTTGGATATACAATGTACAATCGTACATTTAGCAATGTAATATCAGAAATATTCACGGAGGATGTAATTCCATTAAGTTTATGTTGATATCAACCACGAATCCTTCCCCTAATCAGTCGGCTTCCGTTATACGTAATTTCCATTTTTACGACAACACAATATTGCCGTTTTAACGTCAACCAAGAAATTTGATGACAAAGAAAATGAATGTTTCCACATTGTGTTGGTGTTATGTTAAAATTTCTTCGCCATTTGGAGAATTTTGTCCTGCATCTTGCCCAATCAGTTCGTTCTAAAACTACTATAGTTCTCAGAGTACAAAACAATCAAGTTTCAGTTTATTAGCATAAGAACATTATTTATGTTCGACGCCTTAAACAGTACAATGGTGCTATGTCGCTTCCCGGGATTAAATCCCAACACCGGCAGTCCGAAACAAATCACTTAACTATCCGGACAGCTGGAGTATCAATGATACATAGGAACAGTATACGTAGTACTATGGCCATCTCTATGTTACACTTATGGTTCATTAATATAAATATCTCACAATCTGATGAACTGTAAGTTGAATGAAATGTGTATGCTTTGAGTGTAAGATTTTGGTGCGCGTATCTGAGTGTGCTAGAAATATACTGTAGGATCATATAATATTGAAATGTTTACTAACCTTACTGGTGTTTAAAAAACTTTTTCTAATCATGTGCATTTTGTTTGTATTACTGAAGGTGTTGTTGCTGCTGATGATGATGATGACGATGATTATTGTGATAACCATTGTCGCTGATTTGGATCAGAGTACACTCCAGTTCAGTGTGAAAATCCGTTACAATTCAATACGTTCCCACAATCCTAGTTTGTGATTTGGTTGGTCACGTGGTCAGACTAGATACTTTTATGTGATGATTAAGACTTATAAACTTGCATTCCTAAGATTCCAATACATCCATTTTTTAATATTAGTAAACATGTCATAATTCCATATAAATTTTGGAAACACCTCGGTGTATCTACCTATCATACCAACATCACTGTTTTATTCTACCATTGAACCTTGTATCGATACATAATTATAAAATAAAACCTCTATCATAGGACCAGCTGGTTACTGACTATAATTATAAAATTCAACCAGGGAAATAGATTGCGAATTAGATCAACACATTAAACATGAGATATTATTGTAGTTACATCCCGTAGCAATCTTACTGGAGTGGACACTCTCCTAATGACAAACGTTTATTAAAGGGATTATTTTAATCAAAGTATTACCACAAGCATCAGACAGCTCAGTCCTATTCTCAATGATGATAACCACTGTTACTGAAGACTTCATGGCATTGCCGGATCGCTGGGCTATCCTGACAGACTGTTTTGTTAATGAGATGACCTGGTTGATATATGGAATATAAAGGTTGAAAACATGTGAATGAAAATATGGTCATTGTTGTTATAAAGGTTGTCGAAAACATTTTCTGCTGAACTAAATATCCGTGATCGTATTTCTTTTATCCATTACAGTTTCTACAAGCCAATGTTTCCTGTTGGATTAATTTGACGTTTGTGCAAACTGCTTAAATATTTTTTCTATATTCACAAACAAGTTGCCATTTTCAAGTAATGATACAATAAGAATTATTAATGAAGTATCTGGATTTATAATTTATTTATAACGACAGGAGTGATTATCAGGAAGTATATTTTCATGTTATCTGTATGAACATCAAAGATGATATTTGAAGATGACAAATTGTTTTTTGAGAGCCTATTGAGTTGTGTGTATTCAGCACACTCAGTCAGTATTTGTACACTCGATAATAGATTGGTGTACAGCGGAGTTAATGCCTTTTTCCTATATGGCACTTATGAAGGGTTAGTAGAACAGTGGCCGTTAATCGGGTTCTATTTATGTTCATCTTCTTATACATTCCATGTGTGTCAGAAATGTTTTTGATTTAATGAGGAACTACTAGTATACCTTGTTGCGTGGGTCATCGGTATGTCTGAAACTGATTTGCTAGAAGATCAAGTATACGAGGGGTGATCAATATATTCGAGGACTTTCCTTCTCAATTTTGCAATATTGGAACTAGAGTTATAAAATTACACGCTGATGCAGTTCAATCAATTATCTCGCGATTTGTCTAATTTTCTTTGTGATAACGTCACTATTTACTTGATGACGTCACATTTTGTAACCATGGTGAAGCGCGCACCGTCGAGCATCTCGAGCGTAACGTCATTTCTGAGAAACGACACGCTATGAAAATTAACGCGAAACTTGTAAATTCCTTTCGATACCTCAAAAATGACTTGAAAAAATTGTGCATGGATTCTGTGCGCTTTCAATGAGCCATTTTCATATGATTCCATTGTTTATGTGATTAAAGGGTATCTGCCAAACGGTTGAGTCGATAAAATAAGGATAAACAGCAAAAATAACACCGCGTTAGGGACACTTTCCGTTAAATTCTGCGAAATAAGACGCACAGATCTCAATCAAATGTAACTGGCAAAAACGAAGACTTGTATAGGCTACAACACATAAAATCGTTGACTCCAAATCAAAAAGGTTATTTCGATATTACGTCCTAAACCTGATAGGTCCTGTTTTAGTCTTAATTGAAATAATCTACTTTTGTAAAGCCAACCGCTCTTTTCCGATGTGTGTTTCCAATAACGCATCGATACTCTTTTTATTCCACCTCACATTTCAGAATCGGCTATTAACTACTTATTTCAGTAGTAAAAGACAACCAGTCTCATACATGGAACCGGGTAAAAGTCCAGAAAGAAGCTATGTGCTGCTCCGACGGTGACGCTTGGAATGACGTCGCGTGACGTCCAACGTCACGCACCCATTGTATGAATCATATAATTTTATTAGTGCATTCGGTCGGAGACATCTTACTCCGAATGATGTTAAATGGCTTTAAATCTTGCTGCTAATATGAATTTGCTAAATGAAAAGTCCTCGAATATATTGATCACCCCTCGTATGTACCAATGTACAAAATGTATCTGCATGTTATTTTCTTAGTGTGCACAGTTAGTGTGTGTGTTTGGGTATTTACTCGTCCGCATAAAGCTGATACGTTGCTGAGTTTAGCATCACATGGTAGCTATTGTAAGATATCCACAAAGTGACTGAGACATACACGTGTGTTAGGTGTATAAGTGTGATGATATTTCCTAACTTTCTCGGTCTGTTCTATTTAGTTTTATCATAGTGTCTGTTGTGGCATTAGATCATCTGCCATCACCGATTCTGTACATGTGGTGTTCTTATAAAACCCGAAGGGATAGTTTTTATATTCCTATTTTATTGAGATGCACCATATCAATTTACATTAGCAAACCAAATGCACTAAAGATATTCCATTGACGCTATAAACAAATGTCAAACGTCAGTTTCAGCATAAAATATAGTATTTGCATCGAGAACATATTCAAATATGATTGAGAGCATATGCAAATATGTTTAACAGTTCATACAAATATTTCTCCTGTAAAAACGAAATTTCTTAGAGTGAATTCAGTAGTTAAGCCTTACACACTGTAATTCATGCAATATTCAATCACACGTCATATTTACATTGGCAAGAATGACATTCTAAACTGAATTTGTATACACATCTCGTTGTTTTCTATCAAAATGCACATGGCTACTTGAACAGTAATCGTAGATCATAAATAAAAGAATATCATAAACGCTATTGCTGCGATATCGCCAGTCACTTGCGGAAATTACTGAATACTGATCCTCGTTTATCTAATTAAGTTTAATTCCAATTTTTACAATTTTTGGCTAAGCCAATGGAAACTATTTAATTCAAGATATCACTGGCTAAGGCTAAGATTAATCCAATTTCAAACACGTTCAGACCGGTTGACGTTTGCAGTGTGTGTATATATGTATACTGCCATCTTTGCAGACCAGCGTTTTACTAAAATAACACACTAGATAATATTTTCTGAGCAATATTGTATGTAGATGAAAATCGTGAAACCACCACTATAAATAAAATGAAGGTTGATATATGGTCACTATATATATAACTGTATTTGATAGTCCTACGTCAGTACCCGTATGTGCTAAAAGATATCATCTTCCAGTCGTTCGTGTCAACGACCTTCGTAAAACAAATAACGCACTGAATTCCATATGTAATTATAAACTGTCACGATAAAATACCGAGAGCTGAAATGAGGCACTAACATACTGTGCTATAAGATTTACAGACACCAAGTTGTTAGATTGTCGTGCCAGTACGTCAATTGTCATCTGTTACAGTTAGACTGAGTGTGATAAACGAGCTTATGTAACTCAACTATAACATATTTTGGGGCTCCGGGGACAGTGTCGTGTTGCTAACATATGTCATCAATGCTGTAGGCAAAGGTTTGTTGCATATGTGACCTGTTGCCCTGTCGGTTAATGAGTTTGTTAACCTTGTATTTAAAAATCAATTTATCTGACTAGAATTTCACGCGATACATGTAACTTTCTCATTAGTATAGCAATCAGTGTACGGTTACCAAAGATTCCGAGAATATCTCTTTAACTGCCATAAAATCACATACACGAATGTTTATATGTCGCTTAGGAGAGATTGACATGTAGTGTTGCATTAACAACTCCATTGGAACAAAATCTAAATCTTAAATACATTTAAACTACACGCAATACGAGTACCTATATAGGGAAATGTGTATAGAAAAGTGTTTAGTTGTTAACAAAAGAAGTATATAGGGGTTCTGTTTACAAAAATTGTAACAAATTGTTCGCGGAAGGTGCAGCACTCAACGGAAACTGCATAGCACAAACGGTACACAAAAAGAAACGTACGAAAAGGGGTCAATTATTACAAGTGCTTGCCACAAGGGCAATCATAAAATTGTTCAAACGTGTCTTAGATAAAAACTTAAAATTACTAATAGTGTTGTTTTGTTTATCTTCAGAGAATTGAAGATCCGTTCCTGCGAGCTGTGATGTTGACACTGGGTGACAGGTACACTGACAATATGGACGTCGTCTATAGACTGCTTATTAAATTTATTCTCGAAAATCTGGACAATGCTCTCAAGGAAGCAATAGCAGCATCTAGTGCTTCAAACTCAACGTGATACACCGTGATCTTATCTTGATGTGGAATTAAGTTTTATTGTGAACGAAGACATGGGTTCGTTATTCGCTGTCAACATTTGACGACTGCGGGGAAAATGTAATTCTTACGCTAATGGTTTATGGAGGCTTGTATTGGATACTCAAACAACAGCGTGATGTTTTGGATTTGACAGAATCGCTTTAACTGTTAATTTGGAGCAAGGATTATACATCGGCTTAGTGTTTTCATTGTTGACGTGTACAAGTGTATCATTAAATGTGGGAATTCATGTCCGGAACATCACATCGTAGAATTGATGTCCAGATTGAAACCGGCATTCATTCAATACTCGGTGATGGTATAAACTAATACATAATGTATTTAGATCGAATATGAAAACCGTTCTACAACTAATACATGTAATTCCCTCTCTCTCAACTCAACAATCTCCCTGGTGGTAGTCGCTAACGGGTTGAGAGAGAATACCAGTTTTAACAGTTAGTGTTAAGCAAGGCGAGTAGTGGTTACTATTTTTATTACCTCCCTGATATGAGACGGACTCCCAAAGGGGGTAATCTTATGTACTTCTGTTTTCCGGCACGTGAAGATATAAGCATTGTCGCTTTAGCCTTCTTGATATTGGCAATGATACTGTGTGACTGATGAGTGGTCAATTTACGACTCGACAACATTTTAAAGTTCAAATCGGTTTTGTTGTTTTATGTTTCTTTTTGATGCGTTTATGGTTAATGTTTATTACTTTTGTTTTAAATTAACAGCGCATACCCTGGGAATTAACGGTTCGAAATGAGCAGTTAGCAGTTGTTTCGTAGAATTGGAAACGCCCATTACGGTCGCAGATAATTAATGTTTAGTTTTGTATTTATTTATGTATAACGATTGTGGCGATATTACGTGTGTGCTGTGTCAGCGGTCTCAGCGTACACGCGAACATGTTGTTTGTCTTGTCTGTTTAGGCTGATCATTTATTTACTACATGTCGAATGTTTGCCTGAATATTCAGAATGATACGCAAAATAAATACCACGATTCTATATCAATGCATATACGTGAACTCCGTCAAATGGCATTTGTTTATGAATTTGTTTTACCTGAAACTGCAATTTGGGATTTGTTTGGTTACTGTATAAGAAGTTTTAAGCATCGTTGGTGTGGGCATGCATGCGACCGCGTTACTAATCGCAACCTGTACTTTTCATTTGTTTAAGTTTTCTTAATACAATTATACCAAATGGGATTGTACAATACATACAGGCTGTTAAGAAAATTTTCTGTTATATTTGCCACAGTTGATTGTTTTAACTTTATTCGTATTTTTTTAATCACAAGATAATTGTCTAGCATATGGTAGAGTCTAGTTTTCTAATTCAATTTGTCTTCAAAATACATCATGTAAGTACTCAAAAAATTTGATAAGGGTCAACAAATTGTTTTACGGATATTTGGAAAATTGATTAATTCTACCGAGGGAATTTCAGAACATAAAATGTAATATTTGCAATAGAATATAATGGATTGCAATAAAAAAAAAAAAGTAAACACAGTTATTACTTACATATGACCCCGTAACGATATAAATAGGTTAGAGCATCGCAACGATGATGGAATGAGTTTGCGGATGGTTTAGAATGAGAAGGTTGTATGTTCTATCCAATAATACTGAAACATACAAATTTAAATGGAATCTGCATTACAGGGTCCTTATTGTGAGTACCAAACTAAAGTCCAAAGAGTTGTTTTTCCGTAACTTTGTTGTTTTCTCAAAATATCGATTTTGTACTTACGGCCTTCTCATTCTTAGCCAGCGAAATGTCGAAGTATAGCGATTTAATATCGGGTCTACGGGCAACAGCTCTGTATTTTCCAGGTATAAAGTTTCCAATATGTTTGAAGAATGCCAATCGTGATATCGTTAGTTGGAATATTTTCTAATAATTAAAGAACATATTGGCTTTATTAACTGAATACAAATATGCGGATAATGGGGACATATTTAGAAACAAAATAATGATCCCTTTATCAACTCGGTCAATAGCATGACGTCATTGGCCATAGAAAGTTTGTATCACCCGATGGTCAGCCGTTTACAAAACATATTAATTAAACATCTAGATAGCTGCGTCTATCCTGACATTTGTTAGAGAGTTTATGAAGTCTGGTAGCGGATATTACTATGGTACTAAAAGAGAAATATACATGGAGTTTAATTAAACAGCTTGATTCCAGTAACATGGATATTATACAATGCGCATGCGTCAATAAATGCTGACTGGTAAATGTAGCGTGTGACTATGGCAACGTGATTCATATTTTGTTTTAAGGACAAAATATTCTCCAGCTGTCTTCATTTACTCATAATAGAAAGTACATACATGTACGTTTTGCATACGTAATACGTCACCTGTTGACCAAATGTACATAAATATTGTCTCATATGTGTAGTTGCTTTAGAATTTTGTCAAATGATTTTTAATGTTTTGAGTTGCGAACAAATCATAGGTATACGTTGAAATGTTGAAAAGTGTGCGTTTAATTATACCTTATTAAACACTGATTCCGCCGCCGTGTCCTTATGAAGTTACTTACAATAAGCAAACGTTAGCAATTGAATGTGGATATCGGTTTATAGCAGCACGTATCTCTATTACGCGTTCTGATTCGTGCAGGCGATGGGAACCCAAGTACGTCCGTTACTTGATAAAATGGCGGCTGGACTACCTTATGGGTATATAACTGAATAAAAAGGTAGTCGGAACAATTTGTTTCATACAATTCGCTAAAATCGACGACACTGTGTGTAGAGCGGTGTATTTCTTTGCACCGTGCACATATTTCGTAAATTGACGCGATACCGAGAAAGGAGTGGCGATTTTAGTCTTGTTTGTACATGGACAAGTTATTTCCCTTTTAATGTATTGCAGCAGTTAAATTGACTATTGTGACATATCTTTATTGAATATTATACTGTGTTATATGTGTATTATTATGATTATATAAAATGGTTAACATGATTATGGTACATGTATTGTTTTGAAATGATTGTGGATGTGTTAGTTTAAGTATGATCAACAGTAAAACTCTTGGTTTCAAATCCGTTCCAAACCAAAAGAACCCAATGACTCGATTGAACTTATATATGTTCTACATGTTCTAAAATAGTCTTGTGTTTCATTATTTTGTCTATAATGTTACATATTTTGTCTTTAAAATTGATAAATACAAGAAGCATAGTTCAAGAAAGTGTTGAGTTTATTATATTTAATGTAATGTATCCACTAACGATCATGTCAAGAAAAATGTATCTATGCGAACATGTCGCGATAATGTCGTTTGGAAATGTTACACCATTTACTTCAGTACTAATGCCTTGGTCCCAGTTGTGTTAATTTTCCTCTGCGATGTTGAACTTTTCACAAACCACTGGGAAGAATTTCTTCAAACTTTTTGTTTTGTTTCGGGTCCACAAGGGTAACACCATTTATTGTCCCCGTCCGTTGATTTTTCTTTCAAAGATTACCAACCTTGATGTTTCGTTGACCGTAAAGGGTGGAATTTTGCTGTGGTGATTTTATCAGATTGATGGCCCTTTGTTACTTTCATTATATACCCCAATGGAGGCACCCGTGTCGATTGATACATTTCTAGTTACTTTAGTAAAATCGTGTTTATTTTGACTCGCGTGATAAGTGATAATTTCGTTATTCGTATACCAAAGTGACACCGGTCTCAAAAAACTGATTTGCCTTTCCCATAAATTTATTACAACTCAAAGATGTTGATATTTCCAACCAACTCATAATTGTGAGCATTATGGCGCGACGTTGCGACTATTGGCGTTGCTTGATGTGTTGTACAGTTCCTTGTATTTTTAAAACTTCCTGCGACTCAAATTCCTGGGGCCTTATGCACCAACATTGTAGGACTGAAACTCAGACTTAGACTTGAAATTGACAAAATGTATAATCACTGCCATTGCTTTGCAATTAGAAATTAAGTTTTAATTAACCATCTCAAATTGTATCTGATTGTTTGTTGTTATCCACTGAACATGCATGTATACACTACCCATTTATATCACAATAGGTACAGTTATGACAACTTAATAGCACATAGAACATTCGATAATGTTAACTCTAAGTCGATGTTTTAGACTTACAACGTTGATGAATAATTCGACTTACAACGATGAAGAATAATGCCACTGTTGTTTGTTCATTGATTATTTGAGTTTACACACCGACCGAAATCATCTGACCAAGTTTTTCTAGAATGCATCCAAACCAGTACTAACTTTCCTTTCATAAAAGAACCAGCAACTTCTCCACAAGTGGAGGAAACACAACTTTTTTTCCAAGGATATGACCTGCAGCCTTCGTGAATTGAATCGGGATCATCGAGTTACAAATCTAGCACACTGACAACTTCACCACGTTCACGAGACCTGGCCCGGTGAATATAAATACTGGAGAACGTACTCCAACGTACTCCAACTCATACTCCGTACTCCAGCTGCAGCATTTCTCGGTTACATAAACTGCTGTAACTTCTTTTTACTGAATGGAATCATATGAAACGAGGGTTCATTTTTTAATTTGATCATTTGCTACATGTTGCTGGTTTTTGTATGCAAACTTTTTAAAAAGCTGGGTTTTTTTCTAGTTTGAGCATGGAGTATGGAGTTTGAGTATAATAATGAGAAATGTTTATAATAACCGGGCCATGAGTCTGTTGTTTAAGCAAAAGGCTACGTAGCGTTTTCAAAGTTTCGTATTTAATTGAAAGTGAGATAACTGAATAAAGACGTTCGGTAGCGCTTTGCTTAGAAAACGTGCACCTGTCATCGTAAATTCAAAATCACCTTGATATTCTAGACACACGACGTAGCTTGTGGTACTATAACATAATGTTGGAGAGGTTTGTTTACACTGTAGCCTTATGTAATTACATGTTTTTGTGAAAGCAATATTGAAATATATTTCAGATTTAAAAAGCTATTACTCAACTGTCTCAATTGCAATTTACTGTAACTGTTTTTGTGGCAGACAAATTAAACATCAATACATCAGCGTATCATGTTGGCGTCACGTGTTATTGTCCTCGCAAAGTGCTGTTCCATTTAACTCTGCTAGTCACGTAGACAATATTTTAATCCGAAAACAAGAAGAGGATATATTCCCTACCAATTATAAGTAAACATATTGTCCAATATTTCAATGACTTTATATGTACTTATGCATCTGCCCATCTACCCGTATCTGCACAGTCATGTTATTCACAAATAATCACAAAGAACTTTTAGGGACGTTTGTAAACGTCTATATCTAAGAGCATTGAATGTGTTTCTATTGTGGAGTATATTCCATTACGCTCATACGTGTAAATTGTAGTTAAGTGACAATACAATACCTCACAGCATAAAACCACATTGTTAGCATAATATATAGAGCGTCCGCTTACAAGTCAACCGAGATTTGCTGATTCGGACACTGGTTCAGACAGGATGTGGTTACACAAATTGTGACATGGACTGCGGTTACAAGTTGTTCGTATTATCACGGGGGGGAATAGCCGCGTTAAAAAAGGTACGTTTTTGCCAATATCTTTCTAGTCAAGCATTTGTGGACACTAAGATGTAGCTGTTAACCTGCACAACACTATTCTGCACATTTCGGTATAAGTTGAATCTTCAACAGCCTCGTAGTTATCTTGGAATGCTGGTCACAGGAATCGAGTCGAGGAATTTTCTAACAAATTCGGACGATAGAGCATAGCGATATGTTCTAAAATCGACCGTTTCGCACAAATATGCACTTCCGTATGCGCATTTGTCATACATAAGAAGTTTTGTTTAATGTCTGAGACTAAATTAATTGTCTCGATGATCTAAATTAAAAATACAGCGTTAATGCCATAGCTGCATTGAAGAAATGTTGCATCGGACTGCGCATAGATTAATGGCATACGTGCATGTATAATATAACAAATTTAATCTCCTTGCGAAAGCTCTTTCTCTCAGACGCATAGCTTGGTTAGTACAAGAACACAGGTTGACATTTGAGCGAAAGAAAGGTCGCAGTCAACAGCATCGTATATATATTATTCATGTCCGCAACAGACTTACAGTCTATATTCACTATTGATATGATCCTGATTTACACGCATAAAACACCAGCTCTATATATGGTATTATTCACAAATGAGATCGAAATATTAAAAGGTGAAGTACATATATCAGACAGTCCCCATAGTACAATTATACTGCAATTTTGCTGTATCGAAATGTGATAATGTTTGATGCCGTTCAAACATGTGAGATATATTGATTCGTGTTTGGTTAATAAGAAAATTCCAGAAATTAATGTACACTAATCTTCCTTATCCTGTATTATTTTGTATTTTGCTGAAGAATTGTATGATAAGTGTCATGTGATATGCCAACACACTGAGCCTACTGGTACAAGAAAGCACTAACATTGCATTACATTTAGTCAGAGAAACAGGCATTTTCTAAAACACTTTGACCTAAGTAGTGATAGGCCCGGCAACGTAATTCATGCTAAGTGTTGGATAGGAAATGGCGTAAGCCGATTTAGAAAAAAACACGTTGTCTGCCTACAAACAGAGATGATTTATAAATGCAGGTTTATGTTGTTAATTGTAGTCTAGACGTGGTGAATAATTTCTAATTACTGGTAGAATATAAGCTATATAAATAATCGTTAATAATGTCTCGCTGCGTCTTCAACATTATTGTTTTAAAGCGTATTGTGGGTCAAATAATTTACAGATGAATGCCACAGCTGCACTGAAGAAAGGTGGCATCGGAATGCGTATAGAATAATGACATACGTGCATGTATAATATAACAACTTTTACGTTAGTAGATAGTAGTAGATAGCGGCTGTCAGTTATTGTTAAATACGCTTCGTCGTGGACGTAGATCATAGGTAACCACACAGCATTACCCGTACAGTTGGCGTAATTCCTCAAACACTCTTACCACTCATCTGCTCTGGGTTCGATCAAGGCATGGCCAGATTATGTTTTGTCTGTGAAATTTGGCTACGGTCATGTTTACCATATCTTAAGAAAATGTCTATTCTTGTGGAAATGCAAGTTGGTTTTTGATAAATTAGAAAAGCGTAAAAGCGTAAAATGTCAATATGACTGAACAATCGATATAAACCAGTACCTACGTCTGTTTTCGTTGTCTGAATACATTGAACAAATTTTATCACCATATGTTATTAGTTACGGAAATATCATATTTACATCTAGACAAATATGACAATTCCGAATATGGCAGAAACTGTCAATGGAACTATATTGTAAATCAGTGTAGAGTCCGATTGTGATTTGCATATAAAGTAGATTAGTATTTCTCCAGTAATAACATGATTCTCATGCAGATTGTGCGAGGCAACGATGGCGTGTAAACTTATAACACATCACTTAGTCACACAAGTGCTTCAGTTGTACTAAAGTGAAGTGTACTAAAGTGGCGATAATATTAACATTTGGACATAATTAGTCCAGTCTTATATATGCATCGTACATTTAATGAATCTGGTACTCTTCTGGAAACCACCTATTTATATTTTGCTGAATATTCGCCATTTATGTATGACGTTTAAACTATAACACCATTGAACGTATTCCCAGTATTTTATCTGCTTACGAAAGTTCATTGCCTCAGACGGATGTATTAGTTAGTACTTGGTGCTAATACCAGACCACGCATTGAGCTTTGAGCGAAAGAAAGGTAGCAGTCAATAGATAGAAACAGCATCGTGTATATATTATTCATGTCCGCAAACAAACTTGCAGTCTATACTCATTATTGATATGATCCTGATTTACACGCACGGTGGCAAGTTGCTTTATAAACACCAGATCTATATATCGTATTATTCACAAATTAGATCGGAATATTAATGGGCGAAGTTGCTTTGAAGTACATATATCAGACAGTCCCCAGAGTACAATTATTCTGCAATGTTCCTGTATCGAAATGTGATAATGGTACAACTCGATTCTAGACATGTCTTATTGAGTCATGATAATATTTCAGAATAGAAAGTGAATATCACCCAGGCGTAGGTAGGATTAGTAGCACCAAATGGAACATGAGTCAGGACTAAGAAATCGGAGGACACACATTTTCTGGGCACCTTTTAGAATATCCGCAACATTGTTAGTATCTGTTTTAAAACAGTCTCTCTTCATATATTGACATGAACCTAAACTTATATAAGGCAGTCCGTCTTGAATTGATTGTTTAATAAAGCTTGCGTTGTGTTACCAACAAGTTGGATAATATAGTGGTAGTACCTACTAATTGATACTGTCTAGGCCTCGTGCAAATATTTGTTGATAAATACGAGACATATTGCAAACGTATGAATATTATTATCTTTTATTCAAATCCTGAATAGGCTGTAACCGGTGTTCACATAACATTTCTGTATCACGCTTAATTGCTATTGCCCTCGACTACAAGGGGTTAATTTCAACATGCGGAAAATTCCATTATTACTAAATCTACAAAGGATTTCGATCGCTTGGTATAATGGATGTTTATTCACCAAAGGCATTTCGTTCATATCATGCATCAACATGTAGCTAATAACTCTGAAATAATCCTATCTAGTTGGATGATATTACAAGATGACTCTATGAAGCTCATATTTGGACAGCTCCACAGTTACATATTAAGTATTTTTTATAATTTATTTCTTTTGAAACAAGCAGCATTTTTACTATAATTTCATTTGAACTTACCATTATTTTGTTATATTAACGACGCGATGTACATGTACTTGTATAAAGTAATCTTTTTAATGAAGCCGATATATATTAATAATGCCAATGTAAAGCACACTTACAGTATGACATTACAGGGAATAGGTTCAATCATAAGTTACTACTACAATAGCAAAATAACTGCTAGTCTTTGAGCCCTTGATAACTGGTATCATTATTCAGTTGGTCATCATATTGAGTAAGATTACTGATATCATTATGTACCTAACAACGGTTGTCTAAGTTTTGACATGGTCTTTATGTGAGTTTTAACTATAATATGTTATAGAAAGAGAACGCAAACGCGAGGTTACCTTATTTTGTCGAGGGCGTAGCCCGAGACTTCATAAGACAATCGAGCGTTAAGTACACAGGCCAGGAGTGCGTGATATTTTAAGTTGACTAACTACAGTATAAGAATTTCTATAGACCATTCTGTGTAAAATACATGTGTATGCAGCGATGTTTGTTGTATCGTCTACTGATGAGAACAAACATGTCTTGTCAAGACTACAAAAGGCATGTATTGAGTAGAATATATTATGTAGGGGGAAAGTATTTGCAAAGTGTTGTAAACAGTCAATTTGGTATGCCGTTTGATAGCATTCTGACATGTTCGTTACCCTTTTACGGTTATAATATTGCATACTGTAGCATAAACAATAGTTGGACTTGTACGTGTAGTGCTTAGATACATATATACCTTATAGTTTTGGTACATGTTATATTTACCATAAGATAGATGCCATACTAATATGTTCATAGTGGCTTCATGTGTTTCCTTCATACAAAAAGTTCTATATTCTGTCAAGGCTGGATACATATCATACATGGCCCTAAATATGCGTTAATTAGTGCATACTGATATACGAATATGCTCCAAGGTTATGTTGTTAATTATTTAGCTAATCATGACGACTATTGCCTTTTGAAGATCAGCTTTGTTAGCATGGATATGCATTGAGTCAAATAGACCGGTTCATGTGCTCTGTATATCTTGAAAAAATATTAAAAACAAAGATTAAATGGAACTGCATGTTTTAACGCTTTCTACAATCAATACATGCAACCTGCCACGTCTGCTGTTTTGTGTGGCCATATTGTATGGTTTGTCCTTTATTATTTGTACTGTAAAAACAATACTGGTCTTGTATAATTTACACTGGGATCGCTGTTGTTCTTGAAGTACAGATAACTATTGTCCATTCACAGCTGCTATGTGTAGCCATGACGTCACTGAATAGTTTCTATTTGTTTTATCATCTCGGTACCCCCTGCTTCACGTCGTTAAGTTGTTAGGCAATTGGGCTCTTAACATTTGAAATATGTTAATATTGAGTAGCTTACATAGACCAACATAGTTATATATCGGATAAATTTATTATTATGGAATGATAATAAAATACTTAAATGCACACATCCTCACAGATGCGGTGACCACGCTGTGGAAACCGTAGTCACGCTCAAGTAGCAGTAGCGTATATAATTATATTCATTACCAGAAGAGTGCATGCGAACTTATGTTGACCGTTTATCATTTAATGACAAGCTGATCTAATCAAGCAACATTGATGGTTTCCCAGAATGTTCCAAGGTTCACAAACATCATATTATAATTCCAATACACAAAAAAGGCTCTACCTTAGATCCAGCTAATTACAGAGGACTTACTCTATTAAGCACACTAGGCAAATTTTTTACCAAAGTTTTAAATAATAGATTGAATAATTGGATGGAGACCTACAATATTTATATTGAGGCTCAGGCAGGTTTTAGGAAAGATATGTCAACTATTGACAATATTTTTGTCTTATACAATGTAATGAATCATATGCTCATAAGAAACAAAAAAATATATGCAGCATTTATTGATTTTTCCAAAGCCTTTGATTATGTGGTGAGAGATATATTATGGTATAAATTACTGAAAACTGGTATTAGAGGTAAGATTTTTAATATAATACATTCCATGTACACACAAGTCAAGTCCAGAGTTAAGTGTAATAATACACTAAGTGATGATTTTATATGTAATCTAGGTGTTAGACAAGGAGAAAGTTTATCCCCATTATTATTTGCACTGTACCTTAATGACATAGAAGAAACTTTTATTCTCAAAGGGTATGAGGGTATTGATATTGGTATGTTCAAGTTATATTTAATTCTGTATGCGGATGACATAGTTTTATTCTCAGAAACCCAAGATGGCTTACAAAATGGTTTAGATATATTGGAAAATTATTGTGACAGATGGAAACTCTCTGTTATTGCAACCAAAACAAAAATAATGGTCTTTAAAAAGGGAGGTAATCTGAGTCGAAATTTAAATTTTACATACAAAGGGGAAATAATTGAAATTGTTAAGAAGTTTACATATCTTGGACTTGTTTTCTCAACAGGTGGCTCATTTAAAAATACATTGGAAGCCTTAACAGGACAAGGAATGAAGGCTACCTTTAAAATGAAATCTTATGTAGATAATTTCTGTAATATGACAATAAGTCACAAACTGGAGCTATATGAAAAGTTAGTTGAGCCTGATTTAAGCTATGGCAGTGAAATCTGGGGTTGTTATAATACAAGTGAAATTGATAAAAGCGTTATAAAGTTCTATAAACAACTATTATGTGTTAAACGACAGACTCAAAATACTTTTGTATATGGTGAACTAGGAAAAGTGCCTACTAGTATAAAATTGAAAATGCACACAATTAGATATTGGCTAAAAATACTAGCAACTGATGATATAAAATATGTTACACTTGTATATGATATGATGTTACAGGATCTTGAATTATATCCAAATAAGGTATCGTGGGTCAGTAAAGTTAGGTTTATACTAAACAACCTTGGATTTGGAGAAACATGGTTTTTCCAAACAGTTGGAAATAATAAGTTATTTCTATCTCTAGTGAAACAGAGATTAATTGATCAATATTTACAAGTTTGGAATAGTGATATTGAAACTTCAAGCAGAGCAAATACTTACAAATTATTCTCAAATTTTCAATTTCAACCTTATCTAGATATAGTTCAAGTAAACAAATATAGGAAAGCATTGACAAAACTTAGAGTGTCATCGCATAGACTACAGGTTGAAGTTGGTCGTTGGGCCAAGCCAAATCGAATACCTGTCCCAGAAAGAAAATGTAAATTTTGTAATTGTTTCGAAGATGAATTCCATTTCCTGTTTGAATGCAACTTATATGGTTATCTTAGAAAACAATATATCCCTGCATATTATAGACGTCATCCAAATATTTTAAAGTTTAGAGACTTGTTACAGTCTTGTGATGTAAAAATTTTGAAAAATTTAGCTGTCTATATTTTTAAAAGCTTTGAATTAAGAGAACAATCTTAATGTACGCATTAAGCCAACGTATTCTGTTGTATTCAGGTTCATTCTATTTTTGATATAATATACTTGCTATACTTAGCCTCAGATTTGAATATTAAGTTTGACTGATTATGTAAAGGTGCTATAAAATTCACTCTCACCACTTGATATTCCCGATATTCAGTATATAATTTGTTTGTATGCGCAGTTTATTAACATGTGTAATTGTATGAGTGCGTGTGTGCGTGCGGGTGTGCGTGCGTGAGTGCGTGCGTAGACGGAATGTGCGTGAATGTATGTATGTGTGTGTCTATGTTTTGCATGAGTATTTAGATTTGTACTGTATGTATGTTGTAATTGTAAATACGAACCATGGGCATAATGCCTTAATTTCGGAAAATAAACTGTAAACTATATTCTCTTATATCCTAAATATGTGTCTTACAAATTTGATTAAATAGCGAATATAACCAAATTATCAATCCGGTTGCTCTCAAAATGTGTGATAGCACGCCTCGCATTTATACACAAATACCACGCTATTTCAGTAAAATCGACATATCCAGACTAGTAGAAGCGGATCTGAGTTTGTCATTTATAGTTAATGAGATAGAGATATATATTCAGTTACTTAATTAATTGAACATGTAAATAACGAATGTGTGGTGAACTTTGACTGGGTTTGTATAGCCTGTTCGACCTGTCCACTATGGGAAACGCTTAACAGTCGATTGTTTATTACGTAAATAATGCAATACTGTAACATTGGCTGCCGTCAGGTTCACAATTTGTGGAGATTGTCAATGTCGTCAGTTGCATGCAGATACAAAGCCCAGGAATGGATGATATTTTAAATTGAATGAATGCAATATGAAACTTCCTATACATGTTCATGTATATCCTTCTGTGTGTAATAAATGTTTATGCATGAATGCTCTTTATATTGTCTTAAACAGGAAACAAATTTATTGTCAAGATAACAAAATGCATGTTATGAGTGGAACATAATGATTGTGTAAGAGAAAATTATTTGCAATGTTCTCAGTCAATTTGTTGCCGCCTTAGCATTGTGATAGTAATAGATAGACGAATGTTCTATGTATACATGTTTCTTTATGGAATTGTTAAAAACATCGAACAAAATGGAATTGCATATTTCTAAATGGTTTCAAGAATCAATTAATGCAACCTGTCGTTTCGTCTGTTTTGCATGGCCATATTTTATTGTTTGCTTTTCATTCTTTGTACTGGAAAATACTTTGAACATATTTTTTACACTAGAATTGCTTTTATTATTGAAGTACAGATCACTATTATGCATTCACAGCTGTTATGTGTAGCCATGACGTCTCTGAAGGGTTTCAATTAGTTTTATTATTTCGGTTCGCGTCGTTAAATTGTTAGGCAATTGGGCTCTTAACTTTGGAAGCATGTTTTCTATGTGTTGCAAATCAATATTTTCTTTACCACAATATGCCCCGAGTAGAGGCTAAATATTGTTAATTGATTTTAAGTCAACTAAATGTGCGTTACAAACTTTTTTATATCCTGACACTTTTGTCGCGAATAACGATTATTAAATAGTCTTCAATTTCAACTTAAGCATCCCCATGTGAATCAATAGTCATTCCTTTAACATATCGGGTGATTATCTATTTTCAATACGTTTAGTGCACACACTTCCGGGATAATAGAACAAATGTATCGTGCTTCATGTAGGCCACGCCCCTTTCTTATTGAATGTATATAAACACACTATTTTATGTACTAGTAAAATTAAGATCAATGTTTTTAAGATCGAGCAGGTGTAATGCTGATAATTAGCATCAATGGTATCCTGGTATAATTAAGTATTCAATGACTGTTTGATGCCGTTCAAACATGTGAGATATATTGATACAGTCAGGTTTGGTTGATAAGTAAATGGAATATCTAGCCAAATAATCAATCAAAATTGTGTTTTCATAGGACATGGTATCAAATAATCCAAACTACACTAATCTTCCTTATTCTGTATTATTTTGTATTTTGCTTTATAATTGATTGTATGATAATCTCCTAGTGATATGCCAACACACTGAGCCCCATTTTAAGAGAAACCACAAACATAAGACTACATTTCGCTGGCTTAGAGTTAGAAGGTCGTAAGTACCACTTACGACATTATTGGACTAATGCATATTTGAAATCTACATAATAAGGCGCTTCTGATGAGCCTATTTTGATCGGAACTTGTCATGTTGACCAAACTGAAGTTGAAAAGGCCTGTTTTACTGTAAGTAAAGAGTAATTGTCAGACAGGTTTTCTTGTTTTCTCAAAACAATGATTTGTAGTTACGACCTTCTCATTCTAATCCAGCGATTAAGTCAGAGAACATGGCATTTTCCGAAATAGTTAAGCCTACGTAGAGATTGTTTGTTCAGGCAACGTAATTCATGTTTATTGACTTTGATAGGAAATAGAGTAAGTCGATTTAGAACACGTTGTCTGCCTACAGACAGAGATGATTTATAAATGCATGTTTATGTTGTTAAGTATAGTCTAGACGTGGTGAATAATTTCAAATTACTGGCAGAATATTAGCTATATATAAATAATCGATCATTATGTCTCGCTGTGCCTTCAACATTTTATGTTTGGAAGCGTATTTTAGGACGAGTAATTTACTGATAAATTCCAATAAAAAAAGGATGTGTCTAAACAAAGTAGTAGATCGTGCTGTTCATTTATTGTCAATTACGTTTTGTCCTAACCGTTGGCCACTGGTTACCAACTAGCACTACCCGTCCAGCTGGCGTAATTCCTCAAACACTCTTACCATTTGACTAATCCGGGTTCGATCAAGGCACGGTATGTTTTTGTCTGTGAAATTTGGTTATGTTTTCCACATCTAAAGAAACTATCGGTTCCTGGTGGAAAAGCAAGTTGGTTGTTGATAAACTAGAAAAAAAGTAAAATGTCAATATGACTAAACAATCGATATATACCAGTACCTACGTCTGTTTTCGTTGTCTGCATACATTGAGCAAATATTAGCACAATATGTTATTGGTTACGGATATATCATATTTACATCTAGGCAAAGACAGATCCGAATATGACAGATACAGTCAATGGGATTATATTGTAAATCAGTGTAGAGTCTGATAGTGATTTACATATAAAGTAGATTTGTTTTTCTCCAGTAATAACATGATTCTCGTGCATATTGTGTGAGGCGATGATGGCGTGGAAACTTATAGAGTCACACAAGTGCTTCAGTTGTACTAATAAAGTGGCATTGATCTGCTAAAACGATCAGTAACATTCCGACATTTGGTTCAGTCGTACATGTGCATTGTACGTTAATAGGTCTGGTACACTTTATTATATTTGCTGAATGTTGGCAAAATTGATGACTATTTATTAAAGGTTAACCCTATTGAAGGTTTTCGATATTTCATGGAATAAACCACGATACAAACTTGAGAATTTGTTTTATACGCAATATATCTCTGACATAGACAGAACGCCGGAACAAGTAAGGCCATCAAAATATCGATGAAACTTCTTCTTTTTCCATACTTCAATGATGCATTTGTCTAAAACTCATTATTAACCCCAATGTCATCCAACTCAATAAATGAGTAAGTACAACAGCAGGATTAGTATTAGTTGTGTTCATTATAGTTGAAAATATATCAATACGAAAAGAACGGATCGTACCATGTAAAAAGTCAAAGAAATTAAAATATACAAAACAATATGATCGATTGAGAGGTCGATGTATTTTAAGCATGTAGACATAACTTAACGTAAAATGTCAATATTATGAGCGTAAATTATCTATGAACCAGTATGTGATCAAGTATAAAACATCCCAATACAAATAGCATAACATTGATCGATAGCTCATCAACTTCTTGACCGATCATTGACCAAGAAAACAAGTTTATTGTAAACAGTACATATCAACGGATTGTGCTAATGTACAAGAAACCTTACACGTTACACCAGCAAGTTATACAACATACCTGTTTGATTAGAGTGTATAGCAATCATCAGTTCACATTAGTGTTGTTTACAGGCTCTCTCAGGACGAAACAACTCAGCGTCCATGCCCTGGTGGCTGTATTTGTGCTTTAGACGATTGCATTATATAAGGAAACAACGTTTATGAGGTTATTTAATTATGATTTAGCTTGCTTCCTAATTGAATTGTACTTTTGGTTAAAGGAACAAACACCAAAACTGCCATCTGTCCGACATGACAATGTATGTGTTTACGTGTATTCAGAGGTGCTTTTTTATTTATCTAGTTCATTATTATTCCTGTAAACGTCCATGAGTAATTAAATATATGTATAAATATTTTCAGGATGTTTCAATCGGCTGATGATACAAAGTTGTTATTCGACAAATTCCGGCAAATAGAATCAGAAGACGGACTTCGAATCAATGAAAACCTTGAAAAACATGGTACAAAAGTGTTAGAAGTCATTGATGAAGTAATTAACAATATAGAAAATGTTGACGATGTGTTGGAACTTCTAAAAGTGACGGGGAAAATACATATAAATTTCTCTGGATTTATCCCATCCATGTTTTGGGTAAGTATGTTGTTGGGTCTTATTATTTCATATAATGTATAACAATTGAGAATAGGTTTGTTGAATTAACTAGATTCTGTAAGCATACTGGATGTCAAACAATTCGGCGTTAAGAAATACTAATATGATATACTAATACATTAAAGGATGAGTTATGGCGCTTTGGACTCTATTCTTCAGAATGACATTGACTCTCTCAATTTTACACGATACGTACGATTGACGTTATCCTCTTGTAACCAGAGCGGTACTGTATTCTGCATTGTAAATATCGGATGTACAGAAGCGCTCGCTTACACCATTGTTAAAGTGCTAGACTTCCATACGTTCAGACAGATAGGAGTGCGACAACAATGGATTGGTGATGTTCTTCAGTAACATATGTTACAGTCATGGCATTTTCAGAAATAGAATGTGTCAATTAAAAATATGACTGGTTGACAACTGATTCTATATAAACAAGATATGTCAACTACCTACGCTGTATAATACTATGACAGCATACATTTTAAATAACTGTATATTGACGTAAAATCTATTTATGGCTTCATGCTTTGAACTGACATGCTTGAAGCGACACAACATTTGTATATATTTAATAATCCTGAAAATATCGGTTATTCTGACTGTAAGAGAAATTGTTTATTTCGCTGGACGTGGCTGATTATGCAGGAAATATTCCCTACAGTGTCGAGAGACATATAGCTATCATATCAGAATGTTAGATGTGCACATATTGCATGTGATGTTTCCTGGCACGCAACACGAGTCAAAACGACATTTTGAATGCATAAATGACACCGGATGTCATTTATGTCAGTCCCAATATGTAGCCAACGACAGATATTTGAAAGTTGTCTCCAATTAATAATCCCCAAATGATAATGCATAGGGAAGTCAGTGGTCAACAAAAACAGAAGAACCCGAAGGTCACAAACCAACAACTGTGTATCCATTTCTAGTTAACATGAAAAGTTGCCCCTTGAAATTACTAATATGAGTTTTGATTACTTTTTGTTTAATAGTTAAGTATAAAAGTTATTAATAATCACGATTTTGGAAGTTAAAATCCGCCCTAGCACCATGTTCCATTAATGTATGTTTATGTATAAAGCTAGATACAAAAACAGAACTCAAAACAAAACATCCAGCAGAACACAAAAGTTACATGTAAAATGTATATGTAAAAGAACATTCAAAAATAAAAACTGACTCGAATCAGAAAACACAATGACAACTATAGTATTGAACAAGAAAAATAAAACTTAACATCTACAAGAATGTAACATGCAAGCCTGTGACAAGTCGTTCATTCCATTCAATTATACTCGAATTTTACTCGAATTTCGTGCGTATTGCACGGAGGACGTCTTCAGACTGACGTGGGTTAAATCAGTTAAATCAATTGAACAAGATGTTTAAGTGGCAAATGATTTCATTGTATATCAGTTTTCACAGTAAGATATTGACAGTTGTTTTAGCAAAACAAGATCCCATGTTTCCTGAATTGATGATTGTAGAAGTTAGAGGATTTATGTAAATTTGTGAGATGTTAAACTTATTATTCGTATTTTCCTATTATTATGGAAGTCCAAATCTGACAAGAATTGTGTAGGTACTTACGGAGAGAGTAGTTCACGAAAATGGTTATTTGAATTTCAAAGACACCTTCACCTTAGCGAACTTGCATATATGCAAGCTCTGTATTTCTTCATGTTAACAAAAACTAATGGCAAGGGATACGTAACTTTATACAATACTGGCCATGTGTCTCTAGAGACAACGCATTGTTGGGAAGAAAAAACAACACAGCGTAACAAAAGTCGTTGGTAAATTAAGTATTTAAAAGTCTTGATAGCATGGTTCTATGTTAGCAATGTAGCAATATCGGTGTAAAGTCGTTCACAAATCGCCATTTAAAAATAGACCACTCATATATACTTTCCCCCACATTATCAGATGACGCAATTACCTTTTGTATGCTTTTTATTAGGTCGTAGATATTCTGTGCTACTTTCAGATAACAGAGCATTGGTAAATAACTTCTAAAACGGATTTTGAAGACACGTTCTTATGTGTTTGGTTACAAGCTTTAATGGTCATCCTAAAATAGCACAAGAACAATAAAATAGGACAGATAAACGAATTGCTTCATGGGAAGTCAATGTTCTTACAAACTGAATGTGTCAATATAGTCATTAGCAATGGGTTATTAATAAATACTCATAAATACATGTACATGTAATATGGATATGTGACATGGTATGGACCTTTTTATTTGTAAATGATCAGTTGTATTGGTTATATATGCTAACACGTTGACTAAATAATCGCTTTCCAGAATTTAATATTTACATTCCTCGTTTGTGACTCTACCAGCAATTTTAAGCAAGTTACGACGCCACAACAAATGAAGCCCTTGTCAATAGCCAGTGTTTCAGAAGTGGATGATTTATCCAACCTAACGATCGACTGTATGTAACACCACATGTATACTAGACACGTATGGCATACTGTAGAAACCAGGTCAAAGTTCGCCAGACATACACTGTGACAATATGGCTTGTGAAGCTTGATGTTTAGTTAGACAATTACGTAATGGAACAGATAACATGATTAGATTGCCAATAAATGTTTAACAACACTCGGGTTCGCTTACATCATAATGTACTTTTCTAGATATTGCCTACACTTGTCAGACTGGCTATCCGACATTGTGAGATCATTTGGCTCCAAGTAATTTGATTACAATCGTTTAACAATCGCATTTCCATGGAACATAGATATGTCTAGAATTAAATTAAATTATAATATTCTGGAATTTCACGTTCCATGTTTCTTGACAAATTGAAATAAAGAATAATGCAGCCAAAACTTATTTTGAAATAAAGAATTAGCGGTAAATTTGATACAGACTTATAATTGGACACAATGTTTGGTAACTTAGGTCGGGATATGAATAGACATTGCTCTGCGTGTTATTAGGATTTTTTCAATCTAATATTACGCTTTAAACAGAATAGCTAGACACATTTACATAACTAAAATAACGATTGAAAATACTTCAAGCATTTGAACACAGTCGGCAGTTTATAGATTACCGAAGGTTTTCTTTTAATTCATTGCTATATGCGCTTGATAAAAAATGTTACTCCTTTAACGTATCGATTTCATTGTCTTGTTCTGTCTCATATCGTCTGGGATATTAATTGTGTTTGTCTATCAAAAAACCCACTTCTTGCAAGATGAGGTTAGTAAATATAGAAGAATGGAACTGCATTAATGAGATCTTGTAACACGTTAACGCTGACAAATCATCATCAAATGCGCGTTCCAGTCATATATATTGTTAAAGTGAGAACTGTTTTAGCGTGGTACAGATGTTGCATTGAAGGTGAAATCCATAGGATTTCTTAAACTATTGCATCCAACCATCAGGGTATATACGAGGGTATATCCGAAAGTAATGTCACTCATCCCGTGGTTTAATTGTTTATAGACCAATATGCATAAATATGATATCAAAATGTTCAGCAATTCAATTCTGATTAATATACAACGTGGTGCATTATTGGATTTTCATAACTGGATTATATGAACATTTAAAATATACATATGACGTCATATCGCCGCACACGAAAATTACGATTGTTTTTCATTATCATAATAATTTTCTTTTATGCGTTTTTATAAAAAATAATTCTTGAAAGCAGACAATACTTTTGTGACGTGATGAAACAAATGCTTTGTGTCTGCTGCTAAAAAATCAATAACGTCACTCAACTTTGAAACTCGTAATATATCTTCAACGCATTGATTACTTAGCGAAAACACGGCGAATTTGTGACAAAAAGACGCTGCGCGTAGAAATGCACTTTTACTAAATGTTTTTAAAGTCACCTACTTAAACTTAAGTTACACAAGGCGGCATCATAGGCTTATTTGTATGTAGTATAATATTTTAAGGGGCATATATCACCAAATCGTTATCGATAAAGAGTCATATGAACGGTTTTTAGGTGATCCGAAAAGAACACCCATAGTATTTTTAACGCCGGCAATTCAATTCGACGTTCAAAACTGCAATCATTATGTGGTGAGTTAAATATTTTGCTGTGGGACTATCTAGGGGATACTTAAAAATAATTTGATT
This sequence comes from Spisula subtruncata, assembly GCA_963678985.1. Taxonomy (NCBI): domain Eukaryota; kingdom Metazoa; phylum Mollusca; class Bivalvia; order Venerida; family Mactridae; genus Spisula; species Spisula subtruncata. Next base: position 58,066,193 of record OY787661.1, read on the forward strand.
TCGCAGAGAGTAAGTGTCGGGTGGGTTACACATTTTAAAGGTCTTGGAAATGACTGCATGGTTTATGAGTCGTTAGAAATCACAAGGGATGAACTTCTGCTGGACGAGTAGGTGTCAGCAAGTAACGTCATTGTGACGTCGTTGACGTCGGACTTGCGGCGATGTTCGTAAGTATGTCTCATGAAAATGTTTATATTTCCAGAACTAGTATGTACATTGTTGTGAAATTTGGCCATCATATTCAAATTAGACTTAAGTTACGATGTGAATAATTTCGTAGTTTTACTGACATTATATACGATTTTATAGCATCAGTGACATTACTTTTGGATATACCCACGTATATAGCCTCTCATAGATTTCCGCTGTCAATAATTCATTAATTTGGTTTTGAGAAATATTTACTTGTTGCTAAATTTGTTGAATGGGGCGTAGCTCGTATATCATATATCATTCATATGCTTGATTTGTTTTTATTACACCATCATTTGATTAGAGCATCTACCTCGTGGTGCAGTGATATATTTGATAACAGACCGTAACACATCAAAGTCGAAATACTTTGAATGGTCATTTACTTTACTTATCTAAGCAAGATAATAATAATACAGTAGTAGTAAGTTGCTCGCAATACAATCGTAACTGCTTGATTTTAAAGAAGCACATCGCAGTCTTTCAGACAACCCTTTATACGAGTTAGAGCATTAACCTGTTTTAGCTATCTGGAAGATATAAATGGTCAAGAGGAAGCACGAAATGACCATACCAATTTTAAAATATGCTTACAGGTGGAACGATGTCAATCCATTGGCATGGACATACTTATTTTTATATATTAAAAGGTTACCACGTCGGTAAAGATGAAACGCACTAACTACCTCAATTATACCATGGTGTGACATGTCAATAACAGTATATGTCTGGCGTACGAATGTTTCCGTTGGAGAATTGGATTTTGAGACTCATGACAGTCAGACAAATAAACAATGTTTTAGTCTTTCGGAAAGGTTAAGGCATACATTCAAGACAATTGAAGTGGTTGACCGGTTGAAAGATGGTGCTGTTGACCTTAGGAGGACTGACGTAATAACGTTTAATAATTACCAATTTAAAGCATGTGCACAATCGTCCTGACACTAATGCAATCACAATTGTTTATGACGAGACGAGCAAGCAGTAATTATAGGGAAATTTATTTTCTCCAAATATGTCTGTATTTTTGGAGGATACTCAATGCATGTACAAATATTTAATTATCTGATTAATTCCTAATTAAAACACTACGAACAAAGTATGAATGACCTAATAATTAATATTTTAGCACAAAAAATAGAGTCTGGTCAATGTTTTTAACATGCCTAAATAATAGCTTTCAGACAGTGGTTTCTTGTTTTCTCAAAATATCGATTTTGTACTTCGACCTTCTCATTCTAAGCCAGTGGTTGGTCCCCAGAGAAACACATTCGTGAGATGGAAAAACAACGCAACGTAATATAAGCCGCTGGTTGATAAATTATTTAAATCTCTACATGTTATGATTCCATGTTAGCCATGTAGCAGCGTCGGTGTGAAGTAGTTCACAGATCGCCTGTTATAAATAAATCAAGTCATATATACTGAAGAGATTTTCTTTAAATATACCGAAGACATAATTATCTCATGTAGGCTTTCTGTTTGGTCGTAGATATTCTTAGCTTCATTCTGACACATCATTTCTAAAACGGGTAATTGAAGACATGTTCTTATTTATGGCTTACGGGTTTATTTTTGATGCATCCTAAAATAGCAAAACAACAATTAAGTAGGATACTATAAAAAGGATTGCTGCACGGGATGTCAAAGTTCTTACAAATTGAATGAGTCGAAATGACAATCAATGGATTGTGAAAAGATAAGTATGTATACTATAAAGAATTGATTCAATGTCGACACAGTTATGTTGTCAAAGGTTAATCATATTGGTAATTCACTGCAACTAGTTAGCCAAACAATCAACTAAATGGTAACCAGTATGCCTATTTTGCACCTGACTCTGCCAGCAAATACAAGCCAGTTGCGACATCTCTTCAGAGAACATACCATTAGCCAAGGTTGCAATATGTCATGCTTTATCTGCAAATCGACTGTACTCCAAATGCTGGACACGTCTGGTAGACTATCGTGCAAACCAAATCAAAGCTCGTTTGACACACACTGTAACCTTATGACTCATATTGGAGATGCAAAGTGATGTTCAGTAAGCCAATTAAGGAATGGAATCCGTAAAATGATTAGATAGCCAGCTAGCCTATTACTGTTAAACGACACACTCGGGTTTGCTTATATACTTTCCTAGAAATAAACTACCAGACTGACAATCCCACGTTTGTTTATATTTGTACTTTCTAAGAAATAATCTACTCTAGCCAGACTGCATATACGATATTTCGAAAACATTTGGCTTCAAGTAATTTGATTATTCTCATGTTACCGTACAATATACGTAGAATTATATAGAGTTATTTATTTAGAAAATTCTCGAATTTCCATATTCTTGTTAGATATTAAATTGAACAGTAAACAACTCTGTTGACAGTTATTTTACTTATACAATGAAATATTCTTGTTATAAATATAGTCCGAAATAATTCATTCATAGCTTAAATTATTCGCGGTAATGTTGATGCTCTGGTCTGATTTTTTAGGATCTGTAATCAATGTTTAAATTACAGTTTCACAAAACCATCATCGTCATATGAACGGTAGTTCAATGCTTTAAACGGTGACACGATGGTCTATGATACATTCTATGCCTCCAATTCAGGAAAATGCTGGTTTGGTGCACTTACAATTTCAGAAAAACTTACGCACCAACTAGGGATTAGTAAAGACAATATGAGTACATGGGACAGGGAAGGCAGTAACCCACATGTAGTCTCGTATCTCGGACACGTTAAGGAATCAATACAAATATCAAACATAACGGAATAAATAACGACTGGACATTCCTCTAGGGATTGGACAAAGACCATTGTATATAGATTACCCGATGTCTTGAATGACACAACATCAGTAGCTACCGTCTTATATTTCAATGTTAAATGCGCTTTATACAAAATGACACTTCTTTAAAGTATCGATTACATGGTCGTGTAGTGTCTGATATCGTCTGGAATATTAATTGTGTTTGTGTATTAGAAACCCACCTTCATGCAGTCGTTAGTAAATTAAGAAGAATGGAACTGCATTTAAAGAGATTTTCTCAAATATATCGTCCTCCCATTCCCATGCCTGTCATTTTGTCGGGAATACTGGATGAGTAGTAGTAAGATATACGGTGTTTGTCTGTGTGGTACGGATGTTGCATTGTAGGGTAAATCAATATCCTTACTTATAATCAAAATATCAGGGCAAATATATAACCTTCTTATATATTTCTCTTGACACCTATTCATCAATAAGGTTTTTGGCAATATTTACTTATTACTGAATATGATGAATGGGGCATATTTACACAGAACATAACTATATAGCATCATTTGTATACTTTTCATCTATAGTTCGCCTACGATAACTCTATCCTTGTATGTAAACAAAACAACTGTAATAATGCATTTCTACTATTTTCTAGGACTAGTGATATAACCCGCGGACTAAAGTGGTTCGAGCTTCTGCCTCGGAAATGCGTTTGCTGGTGCAACGATACCAATAGACTGGTACAGATCAAGGTTGTTTATCCTGATATCAGCATATGCGATCACAGTAATAATACAACTGTATATGAAACGTTACCCAGTCTGAAAAGATAAAACTCGCCAACAACCTCAGCTTTTTCCTAGTGTGTCATGATACCAGCAGACTGCCTCTCATACAAACATTTCCGTGATGACTAACAAAATCATGCGAATCAGACAAATAAACAATATTTCAGTACTTTGGGATGATTAAGAAATAAATTCAAGACAATTGGTGTGAATGGTAGAAAGATTGTGCTTTTGACCTGCAATAGGATTATAACCGATTCAAAAATAGTCATAATTACCAATTTGAAAAAGTACACACTCGTCCTAAATCTAATACATCACATTTGTAATTAAAAGACGAGCAGGCTGATATTATAGAATATTTTGCGTGTTTGATCTACCAAATATCGCAGCATTCTATTGGTGTAAGAATACCTAAGTTAGTGCTCAGTTAAATCACAAGTTAATCTGGTCAAGACTCAGGAAACAGAAACATAAAGTTTCTATTATGAATACCAAATATAGACATGTGTACAAAAGTGAGTACATGACTGCAGCCAATGCCAAGTAAGACATTATTTATCCTACCTGACAGAATTGCACTCTATAGACCAAAAGTAGAAGCTTGGCAGACTATACAGACTAAGTCAAAGGTCGCCAGACACATAGTGCCACCATATGATTCCTGCTTGGCATACAAATTGAAGTTCTGTAAGATAATTCAGGAATGGATCATATACAACCATTAGATCAGCTAACCAATAAATGTTTAACGACACATTTTAGTTCGCATATACGTACAACTTTAGAAATTCATTTCGCTAGGCAGCCTGGCTACACGACATTTTAAGATCATTTGGCGGTGTAATTAGATCATATTGGTTTTACAATCAAATTTCCATAGACCTTAACAGGAATAAAATTATATTGCAGCTATTTGAAATTTCATTATTGTAGTTTCTTGATAAATTGAAATATTCAAAGCCACCAAAACTAATTTTTAAATAATGCATGAAATAATGAATTCACGGTAAAGTGACTACATTGACTTATTAGTAAAATGTTTCGTTATGTTTGAAATTGATGCCCCTTTTCATTTGCGCTATATTCAAAGGGATATTGATGGTGTTTGCGTATCTGGTATCATAGTTCGTGCAGGAGTTAGTAAACAAAGAAGAATGTAACTGCAGTAATGAGACTTTGTTTAACAATTACAAATATTTGTACAACTCGGGAGTCAGTATTTTTTCGGGATTATAGGGGGATTGCAAGCGATAATAGTGTTGTACAGATGCTTCATTTGGGTTGAAACTCACAGTTATACATTTAAATAATTTTGAAATAAAGCTATAGGATTTACATCATTATACCCACATTCCCCTGATAACAATCTGCCAATCCAATAAGGTCTTGGGCAATATTTACCTATTACTAAATCAGATAAATGGGTTACAGCTACAGAGTACAGTAATGATATATATATGCCATCATTTGTTTGCTTGATTTGCTTTATTATATCATATTTCGTTTAGAGCATCTGCCATGGGAACGCGGTGTCAGGTTAGATAATAGACAAGAATATATCAACGTCGAACAATTTTGAATGGTAATTTAATTTAATTATCAATGGTTTCATGGAATTAATTACTACCCATAATACCAGACTTTCCTGTGCCTCTACTCGCAACTGCTGACAACAAGTGATGTCAAATGGAGAACCTGATAGTATTACACTGTACACAATGTTCAAGTGTATCAGACAATCAAACACATAATGCAACCACATGACTTCTGTTTGATATGCAAATGGATGTTCAGTAAGATAATTAAGAAAGAGAACAGAGGCACGCATTAGATCAGCAAACCAATAAATGTTTAACGACACACTTGGGCTCGTTTACTGAATATACGTACTTGCCAGATTGGCTTTCCGACATTTTGAGATCATTCGGCCGAGTAATTTGATTATGTTAGCTTTAATATCGAGTTTCCACAGACTATATCTAGAATAAGGTTATGTTGCAACATTTTGGAATTACATTTTTATAGTACATGTAGTTTATTAAAAAATTGAAATACAAGGGGTGATACAAAAGAAAATGCAATTTTAAACATGTCTTTGTATTCAAACTTGGCATGTGTACCCATTATACTAATGTCTATTCTTGGATAAACTTGGTTTACCTTCATTAATCGGTTTGGACATAATGTATGGTTAAAATGCACTTTCTTAATAAAGCTTAAGACCGTTGGAAAAGCGTAAAGCGTAAAACTGATATATAAGCCTTCATAATAATTTCGATATATTAACATAATTTTGTTAGGTTTGAAATTATATTCTCACGGTCACGCATGGGGTAATCCTATGAGTGACGAGTATCAGGATAATGATTATGACTATGTAGTCACCGTGTATCACCAATAATGTCGATAAAAAAATCAAACAAAAGTGCATCGTGCCAATTGTAATTAACTGTACATGGTTTAGTGTGATAGCCATACGATGACCTAATGTATAACGTTTTAGACAACCAATCCGGCCTATCTTGAAACTTACTTCTGACAAACGTTAGTAAATAAAGAAGCATTTTGACATTGTCACATAGTCCTCCCATTCGCGTGTCAGAATTTTGTCGGAAAAAGTAAGATATGTGTTAGCGTGGTTTGGATTTTGTATTGTAGGGGGAATTATATGAAGGAAGCCCGTGTATAGGATTTTATCAATACATCAGGGTATATGCATAACCTCTTATATATTCCTCTGACTACAACTCGTCAATGAGGTTTAAGGAAATATTTACTTAATGCTAAATGCAATAAATGGGGCTAAACAACAAAGTACAGAAATATAACATCTGGTCTCATTCATAACCTTGACTTGCATGACATATTTTATCTATTGGTTAGAGCGTCTATCTCGGGAATTCGGTGATAAGTTTGATAACGGCCATTACATATCTAAGTCGAAATATTTGGAATGATCATTTACTCTGCAAGACATATTCAATACACATTTTATACATTTAAGATTTAACATCTAAAACTATCAGGCAAATGCAAATAGTCGAGACGAAGTACAGAATGCGACATTATAATATTGTGGGGAGAACATACAACATACATGACCATGTTATCCGTTAACAACATTTATTTAGAAAGCATTAACATAATACATTTATACTGAACTACTTGTCTCTAAATATACCATATATATGCTTTCCTCTTTAAGGTTTCATACGGAAAACAAACCATCGATAAATAGCATCTTAAATGGAAAGAGACCCTTTGTATAAAGATTACATGCTCTTATATGGCATCATGAAAAAGCAAAATACCAATTAAGTAGGACATAATGATAGTGTTGCAGCGTGTGACAATGTTCTTACAACACGAAATTTGACAATCAAGGGATGGTGAATAGATTAGTAAATTCACGTTTATGCAATAGATAAATGATTTGATGTTGATCATGTAGTTTTGTCCAAGTGCATTGTTTTGTTTGGCAAACACTGCAACTTAAATTAAATGTCAACCGGCACCATTTTGTCATTCGTTGACCAAACAATGGTTTCAAGAAATTTCAAATATTAACCAGAATGTCCAATTTCCATTTGCCTCTACTCGCAACTGTAGACAAGAAGCTCCATTTGCACAAATGGAGCACTGACGTAAGCCAAGGTCACAGAATTGCATGCTTGTCCAACCTGACAGTATTGTGATGTACATAATGTACAAGTTTATCAGACAATGAGATCCATGTCACGGTTCACGAGACACATACTGCGACCATATGACTACTGTTGATGTGCAAATTCATGTTCGGTAAGATAATTAAGGAATCGAACAGATGCAAACATTAGATCAGCTACCCAATAAATATTTAACGACACACATGGGTTCACTTACTGTATATACGCACATATCTAGAAATACAGTACGCCAGCTAGCTTGGCTTTCCGAAATTTTGAGATCATTTGGCTGAGTAATATGATTATATTACTCTTACAATCGTATTTCAATAGACTTTTTCTAGAATAACGTTTTGTTGCAACATTCTGAAATTTCATTATAGAAGTTTATTGATAATTGAAATACGAGGGAAGTTCGAAACGAAATGCAACTATATACATATATATTTGTAGTTGAACTTTGAATTTTTGGTTTACATCCCGTAATCGGTTTGGACCAAGTGCATGTTTTAAATACCTTACTAATGTATACTAAGCTAACACCCGTTCGATAAATGTATAACATTCTGACTAAATGTATGACTTTGGTCAAAGAAAGGACTAAACGTAGATAAAGTGAAACAATAATGGCTAGGCTAGATCAATAAATTATAGCTAACTATTTAAAATGCCTATAGAAATAGGAACACAGACAAAAACATACATATTACACAAGGTCTTGAATGACGTCTTATGTTTCATTGTTCAATGCGCCTTTAAAACTGACAAAAATGTATCGATTATGTAGTAATGCTGTGACTCATATCGTCTGTGATATTAATGGTGTTGGCCTACATGAAAACCTACATCTTGTAAAAGTTAGTAAAATAAGGAAGCATTGATGCCATTTTGTATGACATTAACACTGACACATCGTCCTCCCATTCGCGTGTCAGCTTATTTCAGAAGTAAGATATATATTCGCCTAGTATGGATCTTGCATTGTAGGGGAAATCGTAGGAAGGAAGCCCTGCGTCTAGGATTTTTTCAATACGACAGGGTATACGTATAACCTCGTATAGATTTCCCCTGACACCAATTTGTCAATATGGTTTTGGGCAATATTTACTTACTGCTGAAATATGATAAATGGGGTACGACTACAAAGTACAGTAATATTATAACTGGTCTAATTCATAATCTTGACTTGCATTTTATTTATTCGTTTTCTAGATTGTCTGCCTTGGATTTGGCAGCGTGACCAGTTCGATAATACACTAGAATATATCTGAATATTGTGAATGTTCATTCATTTTATTCTCTCAGCAAAACATATACAATCAACCTTGAATACTGTTACAAATGTTGAATTTTAACCTTCCATAACTAATCAGGAAAATGTAAATGGTCGAAAGGAAGTACCGAATGTGAAAGGTTTTGGTTTATGTTGTGTGAGTTAAACTACAACGTACATGAACATACCATTTCTAAACAATGCTTACAGTTGGAACGATATCTATCCATTGGGATAAAAAAACTCATTCGTTTTATATTAAAACATTACCTAGTGTGTAAAGATTAAACCTCAGTTATTCCATTGTGTGGTTTGTCAATAACAGTCTCTGTCACTCGTACGAATGTTTTCGTGACGAGTAAGTGAATCATACGAGTCAGACAAATAAATGATGCTTTAGTTCTTCGGACCGGTTAAGGAACACATTCCAGACAATTGAAGGAACTGGTAAAAGATGTTGGCCTGAAATAGAATCGGAGTGGTGTCCTTCAATCATCCAGTTGTCATAATTACCAATTTGAGAAAAAGGACACTGTCACAATTTTCCTAAAACTAATGCAATCACGATTGTGTTTGACAATCCGACCAAGCAGATATTATAGGGAAGTGCATTTCTTTCTGAAACTATTGTTGAATATTGTTAAGATATTTAATGCATTTTTAAATACTTTATCCTTGGGTTATTTCTTAATTAGATCTCAATTTATCAAGCATGTATGCATTTAATGCATTTTGTACACAGCTTAGAAATGTTAAACAAAAAATATCTGAGAGACAAACTATGGGAAAATCACGCAAAAATTCGTGCTAAGATTATTGTTATTCAGTTATGCAATGCTGCTAATTGTCGAGTACCAAATAAGGGAGTTAAAATTATTTAGTTCACTGGGATCGAACCACATCACTCCAACTTTAGACACTATAAGTCATGTGTCACTGAGCAAACACTAGGCCGCTTCCAGGACATGCCAGATCTGATAATCTTTTTAACGCATAACGTTAAACAATAAACTAAATAAGGCTTCTGATAAATACATGTCATAATATTATTTGCAAATACAAAAATACGAAACGTGCCTCTTAACTATGATTATGAAAACGATTTTCTGACGTTCGTATGAGCTATAATTTTTCACAGTACACATCAAACGACACGGGATAGAAAACAAAATGCTGGTCATTTTTCCCTCGAGACCAGAAATTGTTGGAAGTAGCCGCTGTTTGATGAATTATCTAAATGTCTTGATTCTAGATCAGTCGTGTAGCGGTGTTGGTGTAAACCTTAAAAATGTACAAATCCGATTATTTTGTCAAATGTCAGCTGATTTGCAACTTCAGTAAATACAAATGGAGCAGTTAATAGAAGGACGTTGTTGATCCAACTAGACAGTATTGCGCAGTACAAAATGTACAGGCATGACAGCCTATACAAACCATGACAAAGGTCACCAGACACATACTACGTTCGTATGATTCCTCCTTAACATGCAGGTTGATGTTCAGTAAGATTATAAAGGAATGCAATAGCCTCAAATATTAGCCATACAAATGTTTAACGACTCACTCTAGTTCGCATATAAGTTTTGTATGTACATCTAAATAAATTAGGTTAGGCATTTACGGCATTTTGAAATAATTTGGCCGAGTAAGGTCGTAAGTTTAACATCGATATATTGAGACAACAAGATAAAAACGGTCTGCAATTTTCTCTTTACTTATGGTAAAACAAGCCTTTAAAGCTTCAATTTGGCCAAAATGACAAGTTCCGATTTTCATAAAAATAGGCTCATTAGAAGCGCCTGGTACTGGATATTTCAAATATGTATGAGTCTTATAAGTCGTAGGTAGTAGTTACGACCTTTTCATTCTAAGCCATCAATATCTTGAATAAAGTGATACGAATTATATAAAATTAGTTTAGGTGGCTTTGGGTATTTCAATTGGTAAAGAAACTACGATAATGAAATTCCAAAATGTTGCAATATCTCTTGTTTAATATTTATTGTATTTCTTTGGAATGTATGCTTACGTTATAAATTCGCAAAGGATTCACCGTCACGAATGTGGTAGTTCCAGGGCTGACCAGTCTCCAGTGCCAGGATCATAACTTTGAATGTGTAGTCTGCGTACATGTACGTCTGCTATTCTCTCGATAAATAAATCAAACAATCTATCGATTAAATTGTCTTGCTCGGTCTCATATCGTCTGGCTTATTAATGGTGTTTGCCTATCTTGAAATCCATTTCCTGATAAAGTTACTGTACTACATAGAGAAGAATGACACTGCATTAATAAGATTTTGTACTACATTAAGACTAACAAATCGTCCTCCCATTCACGAAAAAGCTGTTTGTCAATGAGGGATTTATGTGAACATGGTATGGATGTTGCGTTGTAGGTGAAATCAAAAGCCTACTTTAAAGATTTAATCAATACCTCAGGACATACATTGCATATCGTATACGTATATAACTTTTTTCCCTGACAACAACTCGCCAATTATGTTTTGGACAATATTTACTTTGGGCAATATTAACTTATCGCTTATAAAGATAAATAGGGTACGGCTTCAGCGTACATGTATGTTATAGCTGTTATCAAGTGTATGCCGGCACTTTATTAGAGTGTGTGTCTCGGAAACGCGGTCTAGGGCTGGATAATAAACTATTTTGAATTGCTATTGACTGTTATTGTCTCAGTTTTATTGAAGACATATCCAATAACTACAAGCAGTAACCTTATGTTACCTTATGCAACGAGGACGTATAGGATTAAATGAAGCTTTTGCTTACGTATTGTGGATTGAAATACAACACAAATGGGTGTTTAACATAAAGTGATAAATCCAGAACCTTTACCTTCCTATGTGTTAGTATATATATATATACTTGTTTTCAATGACATTTAGCCACCGATCAATATGCAATACACTACCATAGGATACAAATACACCATATTCAACAATAACCACATTTTGACATATCAAGTATCGAGTATATATCAATTCTAATACAGGTTTATTTATGAACGTACACTGCATGAAACGTGACATATTAAATAATCATTTTGTTTGTGATATTATTAGTCTTTATCACGACTCTCAATTTATAAAAGCGTCACTAGACTGATGGGAAGATTAGAGAATAAATTCCAGACAATTGAAGTGATTGGTAGAAAGATGTTGGTGCTGAACTGAGATAGGATTGGGCCAAATACCATTATAAATCTACCAGTCTCATGATTACCAGTTCACATAAAGCAGACAATTTTCCAAGAACTAATATGATCACATTTGTTTATGAGATGAGCAAGCACCTACTATAATGAAGTTCAATTCTTCTCAAACTATGAGTGATTATTCCAGTATTATAACAGTAGTAGATTAGTAGGTCAGGTTCTGTGGCGAATGTAAATAGTTTCATCAACCCAGGTGGTCTATATTAGTGCCGGTAATGGGCGCTCGGGGTCAAATCTTATAACTAGTGTTACTGGTGCAACAACCCTAGCCCCTAGCTTAGTGGTTTGTGTTGGACCAATGTCAGAAGAATGACTCTAAGTAATTTCAAAATTACCGAGTAGAGTCGGTGCGAGTTAAACATCTATAACATACATGTGTTAATGGAATGTACTAGCTGAACACTAAACTTCTTAGAAACAGACCGGACGAGGTAGATGTCAATGACATATTATCTAAACAAGCTGAGGTTTATGTTATACAGGTAATGCTGTTAACATACACTGTTATATCTAGCTGACATAATAACATGATGATTTATCGATGTTATCATTATAGTTCCTACTTTATTAAAACCATTAATATGTTCGATATGATATCAAACAGTTGGATATACGATGTACTTTCGTACACTTAGCGATGTAATATCAGAAATATTCACGGAGGATGTAATTCCATTAAGTTTATGTTGATATCAACCACGAATCCTTCCACTAATCAGTCGGCTTCCGTTATACGTAATTTCCATTTTTACGACATCACAATATTGCCGTTTTACCATCAACCAAGAAATTTGATGACAGAGAAAATGAATGTTTCCACAGTGTGTTGTCGTTACATGACTATTTCTATTTCGCCATTTGGAGAATTTGTCCTGACACACTGTTTTGTCTCTTGCCCAAGCAGTTTGTTCTAGAACTATTAGTTCTTCGTGTGCCAGACAAGGGTGTTTACTATAATGTCGCTTCCTTTGATCAAAACATAACCCCTGTCCCTGTCAACCAACTACCCGGACTGTTATAACATTGACAGAACATAGAATACGGTATACATAGTACATTGGACATCGTTCTGTAACACCAAGGCTGGTGAACTGCAAGTCTTGTTTGTGATGATGTTGTTCATTGTGATTTTGAACAGTGCTGATAATAGAAGTTTCTACAATTCAATGTATCACATTGGATTTATTCGACGTTTGTGCAAACTACTTAAACATATTCACAAACACATTGCCATTGACAAGTAATGATACAATAAGAATTATTAATGAAGTATATGGATTTATAATTTATTTACTATGACAGGAATGGTTATCACGAAGAATATTTTCATGTTATCTGTATGAACATCAAAGACGATATTTGAAGATAACAAATTGTTTTCCGAGAGCCTATTGAGCTGCGTGAATTCAGCACACTCAAACAGTATTTGTTCAATCGAGAATAGATTGGTGCACATTAGAGATAATGCCGTTTTTCCTTTTTTGACACTTATGAGGGCTTAGTAGAACAGTGGCCGTTAATCGGGTTCTATTTATTGTCGTCTTCTTCTGCATTCTATGTGTGTCACAAATGTTTTTGATTTGATAAGGAACTACTAGTATATCTTGTTGCGTGTGTAAGCGGTATTTCCAAAACTTTTTCTAAAGGGTCGAGTTCTAGTATATGCATCAGTGTATCTGTATGGTGTATTCTTGATATACAGAGTGCTGTATTCTGTGATAGGGTGATTTATCGTCCGCACCAAGCTGATACGTTGCTGAGTTCATCGTCACATGGTGTCTATTGTATGATATCCACTAAGTGACTAAGACATACAAGTTTGTTAGGCATATAAATGTGATGATATTTCCTTACCTTCTCGGTCTATTTTATTTGGTTTGATCATATTGTCTGCTGTGGCATTAGATCATCAGCCATCACCGATTCTGTGAATGTGATGTTCTTATAAAACCCGTAGGGATAGTTGTTATATTCGTATTTTATTGAGATGCACCATATCAATTTACATTAGCAAACCAAAAGCACTAAAGCAATTCAATTGACGCTGTAAGCAAATGTCAAAACGTCAGTTTTAGCATAAAATATAGTATTTGCATCGAGAGCATATTCAAATATGATTGAGAGCATATGCAAATATGTTTAACAGTTCATACAAATATTTCTCCTGTAAATGCGAATTTTCTTAGAGTGAATTATGTAGTTTAATGCCTTACACACTATAATTTATGCCATATTCAATCACACTGTATATTTGCATTGGCAATTCTGTCGTTTTAAACTGTATTTGTAAGCACATTTGGTCGGTTTTAACACAATGAACATTGCTACTTGAACAGTATTTTATCAGGAATTAAAACATGCACGAATGTATGCATGATGACCTTACTGTAAAACACATATGCTCATTACTTGGTGACTAAAACGCAATGCGATTCAATTGTTTGGTCGTATTATCAGCGTCATTGCGGCAAAGTTGTAAGTCCCTATGGGAGTGATTTGTGTACTGATTCACGATGAAACACGAGCAAACTGGTAACAATCAACCTTAGATGACGGATCAAATGTGGAAAAGTGTTGTTGGATAAATTACGGTAGATGAGCTTGGTCTGATTTGCGGGTTAAATTTAATATGGTGGTCATATTGGACACCAGCTTGGATTCTGAACCGTTATGCTATCTTTCCAGGACAGCATATCTTCACAAAATCGCTCTTCGTTTTACTAAAACAATACATTAGATCATAATTTTGAGCAATATTTTATAGATCAAAATCATGTTACCATCAGTGTAAAAATAAAACGCAGGTTGATAATAAAGTTGATACTATAAATAGAACTGTATCTGATATCTAGATACGTCAGTACCTATATGTGCTAAATAGATCATCTTCCAGTCGTTCATGTCAATGACCTTCGTCAAAACAAATATATCACTGAATTAATATGTAATTATAAACTGTCACGATAAAATACCGAGAGCTGAAATGAGTCACTAACACAAGGTGTTATTAGATTTACGGACACCAAGTTTGTTATATCGTGGTGCCATTATGCCATTGTCATATGTTAGAGTAAGACTGTGATTAACGAGTTTATGTAACTCAACTGTAACATATTGTGGGGCTCCGGGGACAGTGTCGTGTTGCTAACATATGGTATCAATGCTGTAGACAAAGGTGTGTTGCATATGTGACCTGTTGCCCTGTCGGTTAATGGGTTTGTTAACTTGGTATTTGAAAATCAATTTATCTGACTAGGAATGTAGCTTTCTCATTAGTAAAGCAATCGGTACGTTTACCAAAGATTCCGAGAATATCTCTTTAACTGCCATAAAATCACAAACACGAATGTTAACATGTCGCTTAGGAGAGATTGGCATGTGGTGTTGCATTAACAACTTCATTGGAACAACATCTAAATCTTAAATACATTTAAAATACACGTTATACGAGTACCTATATAGGGAAATGTGTAAAGAAAAGTGTTTAGTTGTTAACAAAAGAAGTATATAGGGGTTTTGTATACAAACATTGCAACAAATTGTTCGCGGAAGGTGCAGCACCCAACGGAAACTGCAGAGCACAAACAGTACACAAATAGAAACGTACGAAAAGGGGTCAATCATTACAAGTGCTTGCCACAAGGGCAATCATAAAATTGTACAAGCGTGTCTTAGATAAAAACTTAAAATTACTAATAGTGTTGTGTTTTTTTATCTTCAGAGAATTGAAGATCCGTTCCTGCGATCTGTGATGTTGACACTGGGTGACAGGTACACTGACAATATGGATGTCGTCTATAGACTGCTTATTAAATTTATTCTCGAAAATCTGGACAATGCTCTCAAGGAAGCAATAGCAGCATCTAGTGCTTCAAACTCAACGTGATACACCGTGATCTTATCTTGATGTGGAATTAAGTTTTATTGTGAACGAAGACAAGGGTTCGTTATTCGCAGACAACATTTGACGACAGCGGGGAAAATGGAATTCTTACGCTAATGGTTTATGGAGGCTTGTATTGGATACTCAAACAACAGCGTGGTGTTTTCGATTTGACAGAATCGCTTTAACTGTTTATTTGGAGCAAGGGTTATACATCGGCTTAGTGTTTTCATTGTTTGCGTGTACAAGTGTATCATTAAATATGGGAATTCATGTCCGGAACCTCACGTCGTATTATTGATGTCCAGATTGAAGCCGGCATTCATTCAATACTCGGTGATGGTACATACTATTACATAATGTATTTAGATCGAATATTGAAACAGTTCTACAACTAATACATGTATTTCCCTCTTTCTCAACGCAACAATCTCCCTGATGGTATCCGATGTCGAGTTGTGAGAGAACATCAATTCACACTCTTAGTGTTAAGCAAGGGGAGTACGTAATGGTTACTGTTTTATTACGTTACTGGATACAGTCTTATCAAAGCATTTACGGTAATCGTAAACTTACGCTCAAATTTAAAGTCTTTGTTTTTCTCCAATTGTTACAAATTATCTGAAAGCTATATGTAATAGCAATAGTAAATTAATTCAGTAAATAATTTCAAACAAAATTTATCCCCAATTTGTAGATTCAAAAGCATTATAAGAATTTTAAATTGAAGCGTAAGTTTAAGATTGTCGTAAGGACGTTGATAAAACAGTACCCTGGTATGATACGGCTATAATTAGACCTCACAAGGGGATACTCTCTGTATTTCTGTTTCCGGCACGTGGAGATACAAGCATTATGGCTTAAGCCATCTTGGTAATGGCAGTGATACTGTGTGACTGACGAGTGGTCATTTCACGACTCGACAACGTTTTGATTTTGCAAAGAAGTTCAAACAGATGGTGTTGTAACATGTTTCATTTTGATGTATTTGTGGTTATCGTTTATTAGTTTTGTTTTAATTAACTGCGCATACCATGGGAATTAACGGTTGGAAATGAGCAGTTAGCAGTTGTTTCGTACTATTGAAAACGCCCATTACGGTCGCAGATAATCAATGTTTAGTTTCGTATTTAATTATGTATAACGATTGTGGCGATATTACGTGTGTGCTGTGTCAGCGGGCTCAGCGTACACGCGAACATGTTGTTTGTCTTGTCCGTTACGGCTGATAATTTATTTACTACATGTCGAATATTGGCCGGAATTTTCAGAATGATACGCAAAATAAATACCACGATTTTATATACATGCATATACATGTACGTGAACTTCCGTTAAATGGCATTTGTTTATGAATTTGTATTTACCTGGAACTGAAATTCAGGAATTGTTTGGTTACTGTATACGGAACTTTACGCATCGTTGGTGTTGGCATGCATGCGACCGCGTTATAAATCGCTTACTGTACTTTTCATTTGATGAAGTTTTCTAAATACAATAATACCGAATGGGATTGTACAATACATACAAGCTGTTAAGAAAATTATCTGTTTATATTTGCCACAGTTTATTGCTTTAACTTTATTCGTATTTTAAGCACAAGATGATTGTCTAGCATATGGTAGAGTCTAATTTTCTAATTCAAATTGGATTCAATAAATCATGTAAATACTCAGATAATTTGATAAGGGTCAACAAATTTCTTTACGGATATTTTGAAAATTGAACAATTCTACCGAGGGAATTTTAGAAAACAAAATGTAACATTTGCAACAGAATATAATGGATTGCAATCAAAAACATAAGTAAACACATTTATTACTTAATGATCCAGCAACGATATTAATCATTAGGTTAGGCACCGCGGATGGCTTAGAATGAGAAGGTCGTAAGTTCTACCGAATAATACTCATACATACAAATTTAAATGGAATCTGCATTACAGGGTGCTTATTATGAGTACTAGTAGCCTATTTTCATTAAAATAGTAACCTATCATGAGGATTAAACTGAAGTCCAATGAGTTGTTTTTCCGTAAGTTTGTTCTTGTTTTCTCAAAATATCGATTTTTGTACTTACGACCTTCTCATTCTAAGCCAGCGAAATGACGAAGTATAGCGATTTAATCAACATCTCAGTATTTTCCAGGTATAAAGTTTCCAATATGTTTGAAGAATGCCAATCGTGATATCGTCAGTCGGAATATTTTCTAATAGTTAAAGGACATATTGGCTTTACTAGCTGAACACAAACATGCGGATAATGGGGACATATTTAGAAACAAAATAATGATCCCTTTATCAACTCGGTCAATAGTATGACGTCATTGTCCATAGAAAGAGTGTATCACCCGATGGCCAGACGTTTACAAAACATGTTAATTAAACATCAAAAATTCTAGATATATGCGTCTATACTGACATACTGACTGAGTATATGAAGTCTGGTAGCGGAAATTAATATTGTATTAAAAGAGAAATATACATGGAGTTTAATTAAACAGCTTGATTCCAGTAACATGGATATTATACAATGCGCATGCGTCAATAAATGCTGACTGGTAAATGTAGCGTGTGACTATGGCAACGTGATTCATATTTTGTTTTAAGGACAGAATATTCTCCAGCTGTCTTCATTTACTCATAATAGAAAGTACATACATGTACATGTACGTTTTGTATATGTCATACGTCACCTGATGACCGAATGTACATAAATATTGTCTCATATGTGTAGTTGCTTTAGAATTTTGTCAAATGATTTTTAATGTTTTAACAATTCATAGGCATGCGTTGAAATGTTAAAAAGTGTGCGTTAAATTTTACCTTATTAATTACTGATTCCGCCGCCTTGTCCTCATGAAGTTACTTACAAAAATCAAACGTTAGCAATTGAATGTGGATATCGGTTTATATCAGCACGTATCTCTATTACGCGTTCTTATACGCCCAAACGATGGGAACCCAAGTACGTCCGTTGCTTGAGAAAATGGCGGCTAGACTACCTGTTGGGTATTTAACTGTATAAGAAGGTAGTCGAAATAATTTGTTTCATGCAATTCGTTAGAATCGACGAAAATGTGTGTAGAGTGGTGTACTTCTTGCCTCTGTGCACCGCTTGCGTAAATTGATGCGATACCGAGAACGGAGTGGCGATTTTAGTCATGTTTATACATGGACAAGTTATTTCCCTTTTATTGTATTGCAGCAATTAAATTTACTATTGTGACATATCTTTATTGAATATTATACTGTGTTATATGTGTACTAGTATGATTATATAAAATGGTTAACATAATTGTGGTACATGTATTGTTTTGAAATGAGTGTGGATGTTTTAGTTTAAGTATGATCATCTGTATAACTCTTGGTTTCGAAACCGTTCCAAACCAAAAGAACTCAATGACTCGATTGTACAGCATATATGTTCTACATGTTCTAAAATAGTCTTGTGTTTCATTATTTTGTCTATAATGTTACATATTTTGTCTTTAAAATTGATAAATACAAGAAGCATAGTTCAAGAAAGTGTTGAGTTTATTATATTTAATGTAATGTATCCACTAACGATCCGTAAAGGGTGGACTTTTGCTGTGGTAATTTTACCAGATTTATGGCCCTTTGTTACTTCTTTCATTATATACCCCAATGGAGGCACACATAATGCTCACTAGTACGGTGTAAAAACAAGTATAACGGATTATACTAACAGTTCAATACCATATTAAATTCTACCTTTTTAGTTAATGGTTTTGATCTTTTGGGTACACATAAGCGATGACGTCACTGTCAATTTATCCTAAATGGACTATATAACGATAAAGAATAATGTCTTTGATGTTTGTCCATTGATAATTTGAGTTTACACAGCGACCGAAATCATCTTACCAAGTTTTCCGAAATTGCATCCAAACCAGTACCAACTTTCCTTTCATAAAGGAACCAGCAAACCTCTCCACAAGTGGAAGAAACTCGCCATTGGTGCCAACTTTTGTTCCAATGATATGACCTGCATCCTTAATTGAACGGAAGATAACTGGATAAAGGCGCATAGTAACGCTTTGCTTAGGCAACGTGCACTTGTCATCGTAACTACAAAATCACCTTGATATTCAAGACAAACGACGTGGCTTGAGGTAGAATGTTGGAGAGTTTTTGTTTACATTGTAGCCTTACGTAATTACATGTTTTTGTGAAACCAATGTTGAAATGTAGTTAAGATTATGAAAGCTATTACTCATCTGTCACAATTGCAATTTAATGAGGCTGTTTTTGTGCCAGACAAATTAAACATCAATACACCAGCGTATATCGTTGCGTCACAGATACAAACAGTGATATTGTCCTTGGAAAGTGTTGTTCCCATTTAACTTAGATAGTCACGTAGACAATTATTTTAATGCGAAGAAAAAAAAAAAAGAAGAGGAAATGTTCCTACCAATTATAAGTACATATATTGTCCAACCTTTCAATGACTTATGTAGCTGCCCATATACCTGTATCTACACAGTCATTAAATAAAAAAATAGTCACACAAAAATGTCAGAACATTTAGGGGCGTTTGCAAATGTCTATATCTAAGGACACTGAATCTGTGTTTCTATTGCGGCGGATATTCCATTAAGCTCGTAAATGTACGTTTATATTGTAGCTAAGTGGCAATAAAATATATCACAGAAAAAAACTTATTGTTAGCGTAATATATAGAGCGTCCGCTCACAAGTCAGCCAAGATTCGCTGGTTCGAACACTGTTTCAGACAGGATGCGGTTACACCACTTGTGACATGGACGGCGGTTATAAGTTGTTCGTATTATACGAATGGTAAAATGGTGCGGATTCTATAATTCTGTGTATAACATAGAGGTAAGAGGTTGAGTGTCTGCATGCGTCAAGACTCAGGTAAAATCGTAT
Organism: Spisula subtruncata; assembly: GCA_963678985.1. NCBI lineage: Eukaryota > Metazoa > Mollusca > Bivalvia > Venerida > Mactridae > Spisula > Spisula subtruncata. Next base: position 58,086,910 of record OY787661.1, read on the forward strand.
TGTTTTTTAAAATTGCATAACTGTAACTAAACAATAAACTTGTGATTGTATTAAAGTTAAAACCTTAAATGAACATTGTATTTTTTACTGTTTGTGATATGTAACTTGACTTTGTCACCGGACCATTTCTGCCAGTTCTTTGAAATAATACATACTTTATGTGATTTTGTATACATGTACATTCAGAAATGTCTTATACTAGTAAGTGCCACAATGGGGAACAGCAAAATCCTTTTGTTTTAGGGTGGAGAACGATTGTCTATGTAATAGTTATTGACCGAGTATGAGGTATTCCTTAATATGAACAACTCGCGCAACTCTTGAAAACGGGAACACCAAAAACGCGAATGCAGGTGTATGTTGTTAAGTGTAGTCTAGACGTGGTGAATAATTTCTAATTACTGGCAGAATATAAGCTATATAAATAATCGATCATAATGTCTCGCTATGTCTTCAACATTATTGTTTTGAAGCGTATTTTGGGTCAAATAATTTACAGATGAATGCCACAGCTGCACTGAAGAAAGGTTGCATCGGACTGCATATAGAATAATGACATACGTGCATGTATAATATAACAAATTTTACGTTGTGTCTTAATACAAGTAGTAGATAGCGGCTGTCGGTTATTGTAAATACGCTTCGTCGTGAACGTAGATCATAGGTAACCACACAGCATTACTCGTATAGTTGGCGTAATTCCTCAAACACTCTTACCACTCAACTGCTCTGGGTTCGATCAAGGCATGGCCAGATTATGTTTTGTCTGTGAAATTTGGCTACGGTCATGTTTACCATATCTAAAGAAAATGTCTATTCTTGTGGGAAATGCAAGTTGGTTTTTGATAAATTAAAAAAGCGTAAAATGTCAATATGACTGAACAATCGATATAAACCAGTACCTACGTCTGTTTTCGTTGTCGGAATACATTGAACAAATATTAGCACAATATGATATTAGTTACGGAAATATCATATTTACATCTAGACACAGATGACAATACCGAATATGGCAGATACTGTCGATAGAATTATATTGTTAATCAGTGTAGAGTCCGATTGTGATTTGCATATAAAGTAGATTAGTATTTCTCCAGTAATAACATGATTCTCGTGTAGATTGTGCGAGGCAACGATGGCGTGTAAACTTATAAAACATCACTTAGTCACACAAGTGCTTCAGTTGTACTAAAGTGGCGATAATGAGCAATGGCTTCCCTGTTGAAACGAGCAGTAACATTTGGACATAATTGGTCCAGTCTTATATATGCATCGTACATTTAATGAATCTGGTACTCTTCTGGAAACCGTCTATTTATATTTTGCTGAATATTTGCCATTTATGTATTACGTTTACATTATAACACCATTGAACGTATTCCCAGTATTTTATCTGCTTACAAAAGTTCATTGTCTGCGACGGATGTATTAGTTAGTACTTGGTGCTAATACCAGACCACGCATTGACCTTTGAGCGAAAGAAAGGTAGCAGTCAATAGATAGAAACATCATCGTGTATATATTATTCATGTCCGCAAACAAACTTGCAGTCTATACTCATTATTGATATGATCCTGATTTACACGCACGGTGGCAAGTTGCTTTATAAACACCAGATCTATATATCGTATTATTCATAAATTAGATCGGAATATTAATGGGCGAAGTTGCTTTGAAGTACATATATCAGA